>JABSTR010003255.1:0-33034 GCA_013339765.2 Haemaphysalis longicornis | reverse complement strand
TTGTACTCTATGAAGCTTACTTTTATGGGTGTGGGTCTGCGTTCGTGCCAGTTATGACACATGGCCACTGCCACGCAAACCTTGACGACATGGTTTTAGCCCTAAAATCAACAGACGTAAAATGCGAGGACAAGCGCTATTAAAAACTGATTTATGTTTCAGTCCATTTATGTGTTCACGTGTTTGTCTCTTTTGGCGCTAAATTCATATCCTCAGGTATTCAACAACTCGCTCAGCAGAGGTTTTCCTCAATCACAGCCATATTGCTACGCGTACACTTCTGGGTGTTCGTTCATGCGCGCACGTGTGTTTGTTTGTAAAACATAAACAGACACACAAAACATACACATCCTGTTTTAGCAAGCCTTCCTTCTTCAGTATAAAAAAGGCCTAGTCCTTGTGTTTTTGCATGCGGCACTAAGATTTAGATTGATTTGATTGATTGATTGATGATTGATTTGATTGATTGATTGATTGATTGATTGATTGATTGATTGATTGATTGATTGATTGATTGATTGCGATTGAAGAGAACTCCCCACTACTACATAGCCAGAATACACAGAAAGTGGGAAGAATAAGGAGACATCAGAACTTTTTTCTTTGGAAAGCAGAACAAAACTCGCAATCCACGACTGACGCAGAGTCTTCCACGAAGGAAAGCCGATGTCTGTCGATTCATAAGCGCTGCAGGAGCCACTCAGTGGGCCAGTTACTTTATAAGTCGCTGACAACCAAAAAAGAAGCGCACGTGGAAAGCAACGGTATGGAGAAGTCGGTGCGTAGAGTTGAGTGACGCATCATAAGATATTGAAAAACCGTCTGCGCCGCCACTTTGCTAGTTCGATGATATCATCTCGGAGAGGAAACAAGTGCACCACCTGATGGTGAGGGCGGCGCTCAATCTAGTCATAAGGCCTAGATACTGCGCACAAAGTAACGCGATTTCTCCTTTAATCCCTTAAGCGCTTATCTTAATCTAGCGTTGATGAAATCTTCAGCACTTTCCGGTCATTTGTCCGAATTTATCTGGACATCCTTCGAATGAAACGAAGCAACTTCGCAAGCATTCTTGCCTGGATGGTATTGGGATTGCATTTAACCGCCCCCTGCCTCTGCTTCGTTCCTTCTTTGTCCATTTATTTTTTTTATTATTTAAATTTTTGTTTGGTTCATGGTACACCGTATTCTGATGCGCCGTGCAACGATTTGCCGCAGCTTTTTTTAACATGAAGACGAGCACCGGTACACGATGGATCTCGCCTCATATTGCAGACGATTCGCGCTGAATGAAGAAAATTTGTGACAAATGACAGAGAGAAAAAAATTTCTACCAAAAGTACTGTATTGAAAAACCAAAGATAAATTGGGAGGACTGAATTTTTCTATGCACACCCGAACCGGAGTTCTCGAGTTAGGGCGTGCATGCAGCATATGTCAGTGAAGGCAGGCTATACAGAGGAAAATACGACACCGCCAGTTTAGCTCGAGATGATGCTTGGGAACCTAACGGCCGGCACATGTTTCTTTGGGATAAAATGTCGGACGCAGTTGCAAGAAAATATTGTGAAATTCTCTGAAACCAAGCGGTGAGGAGGCACTCCCGCCATTCTGCACTGTTGAGGCGTGATCTGTACTGAGGAGAGAGACGTCTGTTGTTGGGAAAAAAGCTTCAATATACTTACAAGTGGCCCTTGCAATAATTAATCCGCACTGAATGCAGGAAAGTCATTGTGATTTTACGTGGTGTAACACAACGCATGTTATCACCCGATTTGTTATCGGTTGGCCAAAACTATTTACCCTAATTGTTTAAAAGTACAGTCACGAAATTTTCTTACATAAAACCCCACCAATTTTGCTACCAATTATTACACATTACACAAATTCGGTAGGGCTTTAGGCAGCATTGTAAAATACCAACAGATCCGTTCCGCGCTGCGCGAAAAGACAGTCTACTCTATTTGACACCTAGCTGCTTCGGGAAAAATTATTACAGACAGTAACTCCGAGGCCGTAGAGCCTACCGTGGCTGCTCTTGCGGCATTGTTACACTACCTGGAAGCTTCTTCATACGATGCGGTTTGATGTTTCCCATTATAACCTGGCAAGGAATTGTAAGTGTAGGGACGGGACATGATGATGATGATGGCAAACAGCTCGATTGGGCCCCAAACTAAGGAAGGGAGCGCAGGAAAAGGCAGATTTCAGAAATGCCTCCTGTACTCAAACAGCAGCCCGTAGCCCTTGAGCACACATGGCTTCCGAGGCTTGTTTGACGATACCGTTTAAGATTTCAGCATACGTGCTGAGCAGGCCTGTCTGCCGCTGTTCTAGTGCCATGGTCTGTCCAGGTGATCTAAACGTCAAGAGTTTAGAACACTTCCATATATTGTTAGTACGGCATGCTTAGTTCTAGCACCGTTTGCATGTAACTTTAAAAGTGTCATGAAGGGCATGCGACGCATCGGTTGGCTGTTGTCACCAGGAAATGTACGTCTCCCACGCTTCACCTGCCTGTCCATTTCAGACTAAATATGCGTCCATCTAGTACCTGGCCATTGACCATGCGTACATGCATGAATGGGTATTGAACTAAGTCGAATGACCTGCCAGGGATACAACTAGAAAACTGGCGCTTTGAATTTCACCCAAGTTCAGTAGAAAACAGACATGACATGCATAGTTTGCGTAGTTGTTTGAACTTGTGGCGAAATGTGTAAGTTTGAAGAAATTGGTTTTCACATCGTGCATCCAATAACAGGCCAAAATTATAAATACCAAGCCAGAATTTTGTCATCTATAAGCGAAGAACTGTCATTCATAACATTCCGCACCTGAATGTTACTTACGACTGCGTATTTTATGACCTGCCCGACCTATGTGCATTGCGGCCTCCACTATAACAATCCTCTTCAAATTACACTCACCAACTTGTCCTGTGAAAACATGGCTGCTTTTAAGGGTATCCAACACTGTTACCCTCTGAGCGATCGTTTGCGTAATGGGCCCAAAGCTTGGAGCGTAGATTTTTGTGGTGTTGATACTCGGTGTTCTGAGCGAAAATAAACCGAATATGTGTAAAGACATCAACATTACCCTACGCGCAAATCCGTTTCTTTGATTAGGCAAATCAATGTAGTCAACTCAGTACCCTTGTATTGGAGTGTTCTGCTTGCGCGATTCCCGTATGCCTTCCCTTATATATCGTTCGGGGACCATTGCCTGTGAGTTCATAACATGTATTCCACCCGTGGTTAGCCCCTAGAGCGGCCTAAGATGCTTGACGTGTGTATGTGTATTCACGACTTTCAGTTGGAGGTTTGCAGGGAGTAACACTTCATTTGTGATATTCTAGATCCCTTCTCCACCTTAGCATCCCGTCTAGTGGGTGTTTGAAACTGATTTTTCATATTAAAAAAAACCACCTGCGTACCCCCACTCTGCTGAGTCGAATGAACACACGGAGCGAGGAGAGGCTGAGAATAGGGCCTTAAGACTTGTAGGGAAGTTAAATTCACTCGTTGTGCGTGATGTATCCGTGGGACAGTTCTTAGGATTCTTCTTCAGAACAGCAAACGTTCCTATGGATACGAGATGCACAGCCTGTGTGTGAATTGAGCGGAGATCTAGCTCGTTTAACCATATAGACGATAACTTTTCTCTTAGCATGGCCAGCTCTTATAAAATGATTGCATTTCTGGACACACACGGCTACAAGTTACCATGTGCAACAGTAAAGAACCGCACATTTCTGCGTAATCATCCGTCACTCATTCCGTAATCATCGGACTTTGTGACAACAATACATAACTAATAGACTAATCACTACGAGGCCGATTCAGAAAGGCGCGAGATTGTGTACCTCGTTACCAAGGCCGCTATTTGTCGTTGCACTTGCTTATGAAAGGAAATTGACGGCATGAAGCTTACGAAGTAGCTGCGGAATAAGGTATAAAGATCGTCAGTAATTCAAATTACCGATTATCTTTAGTGAGGCGGAATTACCAACTAGTGCTCCCAGGCTAATTTGACACTGTCAACCTACGTTGTTTCGTGCGGCGTCCAGAAGAGGGTTATGCACGTAGAACAGCAGAAGAAGAGGTTGCGACGTATTCGCGTTTGGAAATTGTGCACACAACAACGATGAGCCCAGTGCTGCTACTGTTCTACCTGTAGTACTGCTCCTTCCACGGTGTCCTCGCTGAAAACGTATGGTAAATATAGAGATATATTGGGTTATTGGAAAGGTTAGGTCCAACCAAACATAGTCCGCTACTCCGAACTTCGCCGTTACAAAAACTTTGGTGCCTTTTTTTAATAAACCTAAAGATAACCCCAATCACATTAAGACTGTAGACCTTCCAAAGATGTCACGTAAGCTGAGTGAAAAATGTGCTGTGTAAAGTATACTCACTCACATGATGCTATAGGACCGTAGTCTGCATGCACCTACATCACGCGAACATGATCCTGTAAATGCTTATCCACCAATATGAAGAATCTACAAAATTGCCATAATGAAATATATGCACACATATGCATCTAAATATAGTTACCCCAACAAATCGTTTGTTTTGTTATGGCTGTCGAGAAGAGTATACGTGCATTTTCTCATCAATATGCATGCATTTTCTCGTTCTCGATATGGGTGCAATAAAGATTGGGGCGGCCGAGTTGAAAAATCACGAGACACGGACGGAATCAAAGCAACGCCATAAGTTTTCGTGCGCCGTACATGACAGGGATCGATTTCAGGCCCATATTGAAGGCAATATAAAAATATTTTTTACGGACTCAATAAAAGGAAAAATGAAATGCGAAATAAAAAAAAAATCAATACGTTCACTTTGTGCATTGGTTAGTTCACTCTACTTTGGTGGGGCAACGGTGCAAGTACTGTCGCATCATGCCCACCAAGGGAGCCGTCATAGTTGACTGTACCTAAGCGGGCCCACCACTTTCGATCACTGACTAGCCAGAGCCACTGTTAATCACTTAAAGTGACGCTGGCTAGTTACTGAGCAATCGCGGTTTTTCCGGTTGTGTAAAACCAGAGTCCTTCAAAGCTTTCCATTGAAGGACTCTGGTAAAATCAAGGCACACTGATCACTTCCAGTTGCGAAACGACAGCATCGAGGATTCCTGCAATGGATTGGAGCTGTCTGCCTTTTATTTTACGGAACCTGCCAAACCGCTTCCGCTCAGTGACTAGCCAACGTCACTATATATAATTAACGGTGACTCTGCTAGTCAGTGAGCGGAAGCGGTTGGTCCGCTTGCTTAAAATCAACTGACTGTTCTTAGAGTAACCGTATTGCGACAAGTTTTAAACAGGTTCTTTTTTGTGGTAATTATAGATGTAAAAACGCCATTTTTTCTAAAATATGATTAAAAAGTATTTTGATATCTTGTTGCAATTAAAAACGTTTGCATTTTACACACAAAAAAAAATTACTAAACAGCAACAAATTATTTTTACGTTACAATGTTTTGAAAAAGCATACTTTTGTAAACACATTTAGTTTACAGAAATTAGCATAGTAAAGTGTACAACAATTTCAGTTGTTTCTAGATGGGTTTTAAAGTATCGAAGGAGGTATCGCGGGTTTCGTGTTCTGAAGTTCATAGGGGGAATGCGTGCGAACTTTCAACTTAGTGCACTTGTTCTATGAAGTGGTGAGAATAATGGGGGTTGTGTATGCTGCGAAAACAATGAACTTTTTGTGAAGGGTTAGGTGGAATGGTTGGTAAAGTAGGAAGGGTTAGCGAAAGGGAAGAAAAAGAATAGGCAAAGCGTGCACTTAGTCGCCCAAAGCGTGAATCATAGCAAAGCTGGAGTATTTTTGTGTGTGTGTAAGACTAGAGGACACAAAACCACGCATTGCCTTTTCTTTGCAATTGTTTGTTTACATCTCCTGCCATCGCTTTTCACTTGTTTATTTCTGGTCATCCTCATATCCATCTAGATCGCCGTATTCCTCACGTGTCACTGGCGTGGCCGTGTCGTCTGCAAACGTGGAACGCGCCAGCACGGCCTACAAGCACGGCTCGGTCAGCTGATATACCCCCCAGGTGAGGGAAAATTGTGTCACTAGGGCCAATGTGTCCCCTAGTTGGTAGGCCAAGCTTTAAAAAAAGATACGGATTATGCTGTGACAACTCTTTTGTTCATACGTAAGTAGGAAATGCTCTGGCCCTTATCGCCTGCTATGCTGAAATAGCGGGAACCTCTGTGGGAACCAACCCCGCTTGCATTTTCTTTTCAGGTGGTGCTGCTGCTGCGCCTCTTGTTTTAGACACATTTCGGTTGCTAATTTGCTTTAACTCCCAGCACGTGCCCAAAAGATTTGTTTGGAAAAGGAGTAGGCAGAAAATATGATATTTTACTGGTTTTTATTTAGGAACGTATTCCAAACGAAGAAATACAATACCTGCCGCAACAGCACAGAGCTGTGTATCTTGCATAGAGTACAAATGTCCGCATTCTGTGTCGCTGACATAAATATAATTAAGAGACATCTTCGTACAACTCATCGGAAAGAGACAAGTGCTGCTGAGGTAACCACGATCATTCGCTTTCACAATACCATTTTATAGAAACAATATTTTAATATAACACGCGTTCGTGAATAATACGATTATTAGGAAGTTCGGATGACCAGAACATTTCGCTAACCATTAACAACCGCTTCTTTTTCTTATTCTCGTAAACTTCTTAACTAGAAAAACGCTTAAAGGGGCACTGCAAATTTTGCATCTTTTTGTTTTTTTTGTTGCGATAACTAGCTAGTGACCTACTTATAACCTGTAGAAACCTCATTCAGCGTGCGACGGTTGTTTAATTAGAGGCATTTTCAATGCGGCCAGTCGCAGTTTCGGTTTCAGCGAGTGCCGCGAAACGAGGATTTTGTGGATTTTGTGTGAACAAAGCTGACCACGTGACCGTCGGAGGGATATCACAGAGCAGAGCCGCCGTAGCACTGTCGATTCCGCATCGACGGCAGTTTCTGCGAATGCCCCCACGTACTGATCTCGTGAGCGCTTAATTAAAAAGTGACCGTGGATTTGACGCAGGCGCTGCGAGTGCAAATGCTACCGCGGCACGACGCGCGACGCTCGAGACGGTGGGTGGCAAGACGCGCGCTGGGAGCAGCCGGCCGGTCTGCCTACAGGTCCGCCTACAGATGTGTTCGGCTCAGCACTGCGGCGGATATTCGAGTGCCGCTCTCGTAAGCGGTGCAGATGACCATTTTTAATACAACCCGCCATCGCATCATTAACTCCTTTCTCACGTAAGCCACCATGGTCGGGACTTGGGGACAATTTTCGTGCAGCGGTAACAAGCTATCACTCGCGCTACCTGCGCCGGCCTGGGCCACTTCGCGGCCGTGGCCGCCGCCTGCACAGCGACCGTGCGGCTAGCTCAGTGAGCTTTTCGTGCCTCCGGCGCGTTTTCGCATCCAATGGTAATAAACAGTAATAGAAAGAGTGCCTGGAATCGCTGTAGAACTTTGGTCGCGGCCAGCTGCCCGATTAGCTGACGAAATCACGGCGCCTCCGCCGCCAACGATCGGGTCGTTCGTTCTCGAGAGCAGAAGCTCCGCCCTCCGGCCCTCCGATTGGAGCGGCGAGCCGCGCGAGCCGGCGCAAAACGCCGGTAGTGCGGAAGCCGCAAACACAATCTCGTGACGTGTTTGGATGTTGTTTATTTACAATTGCGCGTGGTCTATGCTGGCTGCTCGGTTGCGTTTCGCACACTTCAAAACTGATTTTAAATATGTTCTAGGCTGTATTCGCCGCTGATATTTGCAGATGATGTATGTGTGTTCCCACCAATCTATCTCCGAAGTTATCTCGCCTTCAAAATTTTGTGTCAGTGCCCCTTTAATAGATAGCGACTTTTCTGAGTAATGCAGACATGCGTTACACCTACAAAATCAAAGAAATACAACCATGAAGAACGACAACAACACTTAGATGGAATCAAATCTTGTGATGACAAACAAGGCACAAAAAAATGCGCCCAAGCACAGGTTAAAAACGAAAGCGCACCTCGGCTGTCGCGCAGGTAACTCGAACTTCTCGTAACATGTGATGTCAGCAGTCAGCTGCTACGTAAATGATTTTGGCAGCTTCTTTCATGTTAATACACATTCAAAGGTGGTAATGCCAGTATCAGAAACTTGTTATCAGTACTCTCTAAAGACAAATAGTTCATCAAAAAACATTTAGTATATTCCCAAAAATATTTTCCAAGCTTGCTCTCGTCGAAATGAAATGAAGAGCAACTGCTCACCGAATCGACACCGAAGCGAAATTTCTGTCTACGTGTCCGCTGAATCAATCGGTTCAGGAGAATCTGCCGACAAGTAGCATCACATGCTTATGTTACTGAAAGTGCCTTGTACCAAACAAAAATTGATTCACTGTAAAGCAACAGCGGAAGACTTATCATTTTGCCCTACAGCTTGTTTTTTAAGGATAGTGCTTGCTTCTCCATAACTTTGACTGAATAAAAAGTGTGCTCACCTGCCACCCGCTGGGAAGCGCAAAAAAAAAAAAGCTGGCAGCATCCACTCCGTTGATGATGGCGAGGGTGCGGAGTACGGTGACTGAAAATGACATCCAAGTTGCACCCCGAGTGGCACCCGATTTCCACCCCTACCGTCATTCGATTTGAGCCGTCACTTGCGTCTTGATTATTCCCTAAATGAAACAGCAACTCACGGCTCAAACCAAATTTCGCTTGATTTTCGCTTGATGGTGGTGTGCGCATGAATGAACGCGGACGTACATTTGTGTGTCAACTATGGCGAAAGCCGTATCCTGCCCATCAGGCCAAAACGTCAGCGTTCTCCGCCGTTCTTTGTGTGGATAGTTAGACGTTTGTCGCTCCAACATTTGTTTTAAAAAAATGAAACGCAGAAGCAGCTTCAGCCCCTTGCGGCTCTGCAAGCGTTGGCTCTTATGGTCGTATCGCTAAACCACGGAAAGTCATCAGTCTGCTTACGCTCGTAGAAGCTGTAGGACCCACCCACCCCGTGTGTGTCTTGTGGTGGAAAGTGCTTTGGCGTCGGCTGGCCTCCAGTTTCTGTGCCGGCAACGTTTGGTACACCACCCAAATGCGCCCCAACGCCGAAGCGTAGGAGGCGTAAGAAAGCCAAGCTACAGGAAGTTCTTGCTTCTAGGAAGACATCATTGCCTCCCAAATCGCGTCCGAAAAAACAATAAAACGCTACACAAATCTCTAATAAAAATCGCAAAGTCGTAATACTATCGCATTTGAGCCACGTAAGCAGACGAGTACCACGATGAATTGGTCTCGCTGTGTGGTGTTGCTGAATAATGCAGGCCGCCTGATGACCTTAGGGGTTCATCAAATTCTCGTAAATTAGAAGCTGTTTATTTGTTTATTGCCTTCATAAACACATAGGTGCTTCGGAAAGTGTACGACTTGTCACATCTCACGGACATTAGGTACGAATCCTGGTAATATCTTAACCCGTTGAGTTTGGAACAACATGTGTGTTTCAATCTCGTATGGCACCAGCATACCTTCTTAGGCTGTAGGTTTGGGCGAGTTGGTAACCTCTACGGGCCTTCAAACGATTGCTGCTGCCCACGTCATTTAGTTCTTTCAAACGTTCCACATCGCTCCAGAAAAATTTGCTTTGAGAGAAGATTGCCAGAAACCATTGCCGTTATTCAGGGTTACCAGTACTGGAATAAAACCATTGATCACCGGGAAATTTTTAGTTTCAGTTATCTCAGATTATATATAATGGTACAGATTAATATAAATTGTTATAGAACCACTACAATACAATAACATAATAATAATAATAATATACACTATAGAATATATACTTAATAATAAACAAAAAGGGAGAATCACGAAGACGTTATCCTGCTATTATCACCCACCTGATAGCCGCACATGGAATACCGCTAACCTCTTCTGTATCATAACTAACATGGTTCAAAGTATTTTCTCTATTGCACAAGCAACAAAAACATTATTCGAGTATATGCTAACTTCGCTGCAAATGTCGTGGCGATAGTAGTCACGATCATAAGCCGGGCGTTGAGGACGCTGGTCGTAAGTTGGACGTTGAGGGCACCGAGAGAACTGCTGGACGTCGTGACTGTCGCGTGGTGAATTCCAATTGTCGAGGCAATGCGGGCTTTCATTGCGAGGCGTATAGCTTGGATCAGGGAACTGAGCACTCCAAGGCGAGAGGCCATTGGCCTGTACATCTTGCAGCACGTAACTTTTGTGAACGTGCAAGCCGTTAGTATAGCGCCGAGGCTCTTGGTGTTGCAGCAATTCCTCGCGGACGATGCGCCGAATAGTTTCAGCGAAGTCCGGTGGTGGGGTCACATTAACGCTTGCCACAGTAGTTACATTAGGCAAGCGACCGAACTTTGGCGTAATACGACGCTTCTTCAACGTCTCAAAGGAGCGAAAGTACTGGACAACGTCTGACGCCGCTTCCAACTTTTCACGCCCTATTAAAAAATTTTAGACGTCTTCAGCGATCCCTTTTAATTAGTGACCCACTTTATCATCCTCAGAAATTTGCGGGTCGACGAGTCTGCACAGCTTTAGCACCTCTTCAATGTAGGTGGTGCATGTCTCGCCTGGGACTTGGGCGCGATGGAGCCACGTCTGTTCAGCCTGCTTCTTCTTCCGATGGAGTTGCCAAAGCGGGTTGAAATTTCTTCGACGAAATGGTCCCAGGTTGTGAGCTTGCTTTCGTTGTTCTCAACCAGGTGAGGGCAGTCTCATCTAGCGAGAACACGACGTTTCGAGAGTTGTGCAGCGGTATCCCAGCGGTTTGTACCGGCTCACTCGCCGATAGTGCGGCAGCCATTTCTCAACGTCTTCATCGGCGTTTCCAGTGGAACATTCGGGGCTCTCGCGGGGGATGCCAGCCAGGCGTGGGGGCCGGCACAGTGTTCCCACCTTGATGCATCGTAGGAGACAGCGGTGGCAGACCCGCGACACGTCGGCTGCGGCGGAAATCCTGGAGGGCCTGCGTGGCGTACCCAGCTCCTCCACCAAACTGTTACGAGATGGATTTATTTACAGTGAGGTCGGATGGTGTAGGACGAGCGTAGATGGTAGAGCGGTCCGTGAATGATGGTGCCAAGCCGGAGTGCAACCTCGTTATCCTCTTCTTCCAATCAGCTTGCTCAGATGGTTAAACCGTTGAAATGTCATAAACGCATCGGCGAATATACGGCACTTATAGTGTGCGTAACAATATATATATATATATATATATATATATATATATATATATATATATATATATATATATATATACAGGGTGTTGCGACGATAACTGGAACACTTTAAAAAATTTTCCTGAGCGATCCGCCGCTCTGTTCGCGCTCAAACTTCACACAAAGGTCGCATTTTGTGGTCTATTTTGTTTGACACCGGGAACAACAACGGTACTTACCTGTTTATTCTGAAAATAAATAAAAACAATTTTCGCCTATGGGAAAATGGCCGCTGATTTGGGACGTGCGAGCCAGCGCAAGTTGATGTTGGAACGACGGAACCACCTGCAGAGTGAAACGCATGTTTGGGATTCACGTACGGAGCCAAATGGTGCAGCAGACGATCAGAAATGCACCTACAAATGAGCTAACAGACGATCCGAAAACCCGGTTTTCGGGCTCGCACGTCCAAATCGCCGCCATTTTCCCATAGGCGAAAATTGGTTTTTATTTATTTTCAGAATAAACAGGTAAGTACCGTTGTTGTTCCCGGTGTCAAACAAAATAGACCACAAAATGCGACCTTTGTGTGAAGTTTGAGCGTGAACAGAGCGGCGGATCGCTCAGGAAAATTTTTAAAGTGTTCCAGTTATCGTCGCAACACACTGTATATATATATTGTTACGTGGCGCAGGACATGAACCATGATATGCGGATGATGTATTTTACAATATTTACATTGCGGCTATCACCGAGCTCGCCCTGGCTGCACGCCAGGCACTCCCTCGTCGTCGTCGATGGTGGGACATCGCGCATTGTCCACCTGTTCCGTAACATCACCCCCGTTCAGGAAACAACCATCCCGGTCGAGCACGGTCCCCGCGAGTGAATGTCTGCGGAGAGGATGAGATTCGATGCGTATAAACAGTGAAGTCCTTTTTGCCGTGAATGACGATGGCGGTCTGCGATGACGACCCCTCCGAACATCGACGCCCACAAGGCCACGATGAACCGATTAGGGTGCTGGGAACCGCGCCGGACGAAAGGGCTGGGGACACGTCGTGGGCGACTCGTCTTGGCTGTTCACGTCTCGTCGGGTCTCGGTTCTTCTTGATCGGCTTCTCATGGGCTGGGGACACGGGGCGGGGGCATCTCATGTGCTGCTCGAAGCGGGGCTGGGGCTGCCCGACACTGCCCGCGTACCCGTCTATGTTTGCGCCGGTGCCGAGATGGAGCAATGCCGGGGCCAGGACGGGGAGAAATCCGCACACTCCACCAAACATGTTACGTGGCGCAGGACATGAACCATGATATGCGGATGATGTATTGTACAATATTTACATTGCGGCTACCACCGAGCTCGCCCTGGCTACACGCCAGGCACTCCCTCGTCGTCATCGATGGTGGGACATCGGGTATTGTCCACCTGTTCCGTAACAATATATATATATATATATATATATATATATATATATATATCTTTGTCTGGGTGACCAGTCACTCCCCCCCCGGGAAAATAAGAACTCCGCCAATGGCTGTAACGAAACCGCGATCGTATATTATTTTGAACGCTACCATCGTAAATGCTTTGCTACTGCTGCTCTTGTGTTAGCTTACCGCGGCCGTTCTAGACACCACCCTCAGTGTATACAAAACGAAGCCAGCCAGGCCTGCTTACATTTCTGAATATTTTGGCATATCCTTTAAAGCGCATCTACGAACGCCCATTCCTGGGTTTGAAACTCGCACCTGCATGCTAGTTAATATAGCTCCATGATTCTCACAGTTTCAGCAGACAACTGTGCTTCGCCCACTTCCTTCTGCAGGAAGCGCGCCAGCGCCAGACGGTGTCGTATCTTCCGTTTTCTTGCAACTCAACACGGGTGCATTTTAAAAAACCCTCAAAATTGGGTCATAAAGCAAGAGGGTGCACACCTTGTCCCTCAAGGCGCTTTTGAGCATGTGTCTCACACGCCTCCCAACAGTCCTGCCCAGAGATGCCAACATTTGACTCTACGCAGACATGTGTATCTAGGCGGCAGGCAGGAACCATCGAAACATTTGCGCCACACTTCAGAGAGAGAGAGAGAGATAGATAGACAGAGAGATAGATAGACACAGAGAGAGAGAGAACAACTTTATTGCGTAATAATGTGAGAGTGGTTTTCTCAGTCCACGAGCTCATGTGCTGTCCAGGCTGCCGTAGCCCTGGTCACAAGCAAGAGCTGGTACTCAGGTTGACAGCTGGGCACCAGAATCTACCACTGCTCAGGGGAAGGGGAATTCTGAAAACGAGAAAATATCTGAGACGCTGTGGGCTGATATTTTCCTTCGGAAAGCTGTGCTGTGGTAGCGTTCACACGGCGCGATGTTTTGCATTAGACACTAACCGTAGAATGTTCTCCAATATCTTATAACAAGTCCCACAAGTTCTTGGTGTCACGTTCGACCGCTCAATGTAGTGGGCTCCTATAATCGGCGCTGAAACAGCGGCTTCTGTCTTTTGTGCGCATTCTGCGTATGCTCGGTGGAAACTTTCTGGGGATGCCCTGTATCCTCATCTTCATACTTTTGTCGGTCTCTTGCATACAGCCTGCGGCCCTAAATCAGCTGTCGCCTACAAGCCTGAAGGTCATAGACTCAGTGCTGGAAAGAGCTATGCGCACCTGCCTGGGACTACCTAAATGCACATCGACGGTTGGAACTCAATGTGAAGCTCGGTGCTTTTCCGCCACAGCGCTACAACGCCAAGAGGGGCTTAGAACGTCTGTGCGCCATTTGACTTGGTGTCATACGCATCCTTTGGCAGACATCTCCACACAGCATGTAAGGCACCTGCTTCCGGAGAATTTTCAGAGACCTCAAAAGTCCACATTAGCACCGTGGATACTGGCGCCCTGGAAAATATGCACCACAATACCCGGAATCAGAAAAAAGTCTGCCATGCCCGCGGCCGCGATCAAGTTCTTCACACTCGGCTATATCTTCAGTACTTGCCAAGGCTACAGACAGTTTATACGGATGGCTCGGTTCGCCCGGGCCCATCCGCCATCGGCGTGTGGATCCCATGAGACCGGTGCACTATCGAAAGATAGTAAGTCACGAAACATCATCTTCTGCTACCGAAGTGGCAGCTGTAAGGGCTGCACCTCCTAACATCAGCGGACATCATTCCCAGCAATGGGTAATATTCCTCGACTCGCGTCGCGCCTTACAAGACCCCCGAAACCTTCACAACAACCGCTGATAGCTTGTATTTGAAATTGCCGGAATTCACGCAATGGCAGTGCGCAAAGGTCATGACATCATTTTTCAGTGGCTGCCTGGTCTATCGGACATACAAGGCAATATTAGATCCGACGCAGCCGCCAGCGCAGGCCACTTGCTGAGCAACACGACCCAGCTTCCTTTCTCCCGAGAGGACAGCAACGCCCTTATCCTCTCAAGTGGATGGACTGCACAAATGTCGGAGTGGCAGGACCCTCACCGCAGGTATCCCCCTCTGCAGGCTATTGATCTCCACGGTGAATTACGCTTTCCACGCGGCCTCAACAAGCGGTGTGACGGAGTGTTGCACCGACTGCGCCTGAATGTAGCGTTACTCCACGTTTTAAGTTAAAATATGTTGGGACGATTCCCCCGGGGCGGCACTTTCACCCGTGCGTGACAATGTATATCACTTATTGTGCGTTTGCCCTTGATTCATTGCTGCGCGAAAAACTGCAGCGAACTCCCTGTTCTTGTGTAGGTTATGGAGGCAGGCTCGAACTTCGTCATTTTCTTGGACCCTGGGCCCATAGTCCTGACACTACCTTGGGCACAAACAGTTCTGCTCCAGCTGTTACGAGAATCCAAACTGGACAAATTGTCTGGATCATAGACAGCGCAAGTGTCTCACAATATGCACCCTTGCGCGCTGTGGTGCTCATCTATTTATTTTTCCTCGATCGGTGTTATTTTTTCGCGTCGCTTCCTTTGCATTTTCATTCAGTGTTTACATTAAGGATTGTCTTTTAAATTGTATGTACGGACTGTGCTAGCAGCATTACCCTGTTCTCGTTTTTAACGTTTCTTGCGTGTCTTCTTCCTGCCATACCTGTAATATCAACATTCGCCACTCATCATTGGAGTCACCTCTCATCTGGCGTAGCAAGCCTTGTCGCTAGCGGGCTGGCCTCCCAAATCCCATTAAATAGCCGTCTCTCTCTCTCTCTCTCTATCTCTCTCTCTCTCTCTCTCTCTCTCTCTCTCTCTCTCTCTCTCTCTCTCTCCAAAACAAGCAACAGTGGAAAGTTCCGTACGACGATTGAAATTGCGCGTTATTTTAGGCGTAAAACAAAGCGGTTTTTAAAATACACAGTCGGCGACCACCGCATGCGCGAAATAATACCGTGCACTTCCCAAACTTGCGTCATCGAAATGTTTTCATCAAATAACACAGTATGCATGTATGAACCGTCGCATGTATCACTTGCGAACTCATGGTTTCCGCAACCTCAGATTAAGAACTTTCACTCTTTCTCTTTTGCCGGCTTTCTCACTCGACTCGACTAACGAAGCGGAAAACCTGCGCTGCCAGGGGGCGCCTTGCAACCGACTTTTCGGGTACCACTTGTGCTGTGTTTTTACGCCGAGACGCAAGGGAAACCCGAGCCGACGGCGCGCAGCCGGCGGCTCGGCCCGCCCGACGAAGGAATTACGAGGGCGCGACCCGGGAAGGGGAAGCGAAAAATAAGGCACTCTCAGACTGAACGCCAGACGTGTCGGCTGTACGTTTCTCGCGCTCCGCGAACACTACATGGTGGCAGCGTACGTTCGAACCTGCTACGGAGGCACCGATGGAGGGGTCGCAAGCCCAGGAAGGAAAAATGGCCATGTCCAGTTTTCAATGCAAGCCTCCAGAGGAATTTACTTTCGCAAGCCCAAGTGAGTGGCCGCAATGGAATGGCGTTTTTGAACATTTTCGCATCGTGAGTGGCCTCGCCTCGAAATGCGCGGTGGAACAAGTCTACGCATTGGTCTACTTTATGGGCGACAAGGCAGAAGACATCTTTGCCTCATTCAAGTTGACAGAGGAACAGAAGAAACAGCTACAACGATGTTTTGCAGGCGTTCGAGAACCACTTCGTAGTTCGAAGAAATGTCGTGTACGAAAGAGCGACATTCTTCAGAAGAGAACAGCGGGAAGGAGAAGGTGTCGAAGAGTTCGTCACTGAGCTACACCGACTGGCCAAGTTGTGCAGTTTCGGAGAACTGCATGACGATATGATCCGGGACCGGATAGTAGTGGGCATCAGGGACCGCAAGCTGTACGAACGAATGCAGCTGGATGCGAGCTGACCCTCGAAAAGGCCACCAACATGGCGCGACAGTCTGAAGTCGTAAAAGAACAAGCTGCTACGCTCCACGGAGACAAGGAAGGAAACGTGGACAGAGTCGGCCAGACTCATAAAATGACTGTATCTCCAAGAAATCAGAAGGGGTCTGCAACACGAGACAAGAAGCCGCCTGAATCCGAAGCAAAGCAGTGTATGTTCTGTGGCTACTCGCAGCACACTACAGGGAAGTGCCTTGCACAAAAAGCGACGTGCAACAAGTGCCGCAAAAAAGGACATTTTGCCCGTGCCTGCAAAGGAGGAGCATTAGTCCGCGAGATCGTCGGTAGCAACGATGAATTTCTCGGAGCCGTCTCATCCAGCTGCGACGACAAGTGGATGGCTACTGTGGACATCAATGGGTCGCCCGTCACCTTCAAAGTGGACACTGGAGCTGATGTGACTGTGATTCCTGTGAAAACGTACCGGAGATATTTCAGGGATCTTCATCTCCAGAAGCCAGACAAGGTTTTGAAGGGACCAATGAGCTACAACTCCCTGTTTCCGGCGTGATAACGGCAGACATGTCATACCGCGACACCTCGATGAAAGGAAGCATCTACGTTGTGGATGGTCTTCAGATGCTTCTCCTGTCAAGGAAAGCTAGCGAAGAACTAGGCATTGTAAAACGTCTTGATCAAGTCATTCATTCAGAAAAGCGAAGCTGTCAACCCACAGGGTGAGTTTCCCAAGCTGTTCTCCGGTCTTGGTAAAATTAAGCTCAAATACAAGATCAAGCTTAAAGAAGATGCTGTACCGTTAGCGTTGACCACTCCTCGAAAAGTTGCCATACCATTAATGTCAAAGGCCAAAGCAAAACTTCAAGAGATGGTTCAGCTTGATGTTATCCAGCCAGTTGAGGGGCCAACAGAATGGTGTTCTGGAATGGTCATTGTTCAGAAAACGTGACGGAGATGTACGCATAGGCGTAGACCTGACTGAGCTAAACAAGTTTGTAGAGCGAGAAGTTCACCCTCTGCCTGTCAGTGAACATGTCCTTGCGCAACTTGCCGGAGCCCAGTACTTCTCCAAAGTCGACGCCAATTCAGGATTTTGGCAGTTTGAGCTTGCGGAAGAATCTCGAAGCATGACCACGTTCATAACGCCATTTGGCAGGTACCGGTTCAAGAGACTACCGTTCGGAATCATTTCAGCGCCTGAATTCTTCCAAAGGAAGATGTCACAGTTTTTGGATAACCTGGAAGGCGTCGTGTGTAACATGGATGATATCCTGATCTACGGCAGGACACAAGCAGAGCATAACGCCCGTCTCAGAGCGGTTCTGGAAAGGTTACAGAAACATGGCGTCACGTTGAACCGTGAAAAGTGCGAGTTCAATGTTCAAAGGGTAAAGTTCTTGGGACACATCGTTGATAACCAAGGAATTCATGCCGACCCGTCAAAAGTGCAGACTATCATTGACATGAGATCACCATCAAACACTCAGGAGCTGAGAAGGTTTCCCGGAATGGCAAACTACCTGATGAAGTTTGTCCCGAACATGTCAGAAATAGCTCACCCCATGAACGCTCTTCTAAACGTGAAAAGCGAGTGGGTATGGACCTCAGCCCAACAGAAAAAGCTTCGAACTGCTGACGAAAAAGCTGTCTGAAAGTCCAGTTCTATCAGTATTCGACCCAGAGAACATGACTGTAGTTTCAGCAGATGCCTATTCGTGGTAGGTGTAGTTCTGCTACAGAAGCAAAAAGATGGAGTCTATCGACCTGCAGCGTACGCATCCCGTAGCCTGTCAGAGACAGAAAGGAGGTACGCTCAGATTGAGAAAGAAGCCTGCTGTGACCTGGGCATGTGAGAAGTTTCAGGAGTATGTCACTGGATTACAGTTTACCATTGAAACTGACCATAAGCCGTTAGTTCCGATTTTCATGTCGAAACATTTGTCGGATATCACTCCCAGGCTACAAAGGCTAAAAATGCGCATGATGCGTTTTTTCCTATAAAATGACACATGTGCCGGGCAAGGACATTGTTGCTGCTGACGCTCTGTCTCGACAGCCGCTACCTCACCGAGATAGCACTGAGCTTGAAGAAGAAGTTGCATGCTACGTTAGAAGCGTAATTGCCAATCTTCCTACAACTGACAAGAGACTTGCAGAAATTCGACGAGAGCAAGCGGCAGATACAATTTGCAGCAAGTGAGCAGCTACTGCAATGATGGATGGCCAGACCGCAAAGAGCTCCCTTTCGAATGTAAAGATTATTGGCCGCACAGGTCAGACATAGCTGTTCAAGATGGCCTTCTCATGAAAGGATCAAGGGTTTATAATTCCTGGGCCCATGCGCAAAGAAATACTCGCGAAGATACACCAGGGACATCAAGGAATTGTTAAGTGTCGAGGCAAGAGCCCGAGAGTCGGTATGGTGGCCGGGTGTATCGACAGAAATCGAAGAGCTTGTTCGCCGATGTACACAGTGCGTTAAAGAACAGGGATACAGACATGAGCCGTTGATGCCATCTGATTTTCCCGATCAACCATGGCAGAAAGTTGCCATGGATATGTTTCACTCTGGAGGGAAGAACTACTTGCTTGTGACCGATTATTATTCAAGGTATCCCGACATCGCCCTGCTTCCGCGTATGACAGCGCAAGAAGTTATCAAGCACGTGAAGTCTATTTTCGCAAGGCATGGCACGCCTGAGACAGTTTTCAGCGACAATGGACCTTAGTTCAAAAAACTTGATGGCTCTGCTTTCCGCCAGTTCGCGGAAGAATGGGGCTTCGAACACGTAACATCGAGCCCCAGGTTTCCGCAAAGCAATGGCTTCGTTGAGGCAGCCGTGCGGATCATAAAGAAGAGCCTATAGAAAACGGGGGACAGTTATGTTGCTCTTCAGGCGTACAGAGCCACGCCACTTGCAAATGGCTTTAGCCCTGCGGAGTTGTTAATGGGACGGCGTCTGAGAACGTCTGTTCCGGCAGTGTCTAGTTCGCTAGATCCCGGTGTTTTCGACAATACAGCGCTCCGGGCGTGGGAACTGCGCCGAGCAGCCCAGCAGAAGAGAAACTACGACAGAAGGCACGGGGCTCGGATCCTCCGTGATTTAGAGCCGGGAGAAACTGTGTGAATAAAGAACCAGAACAAGACTGGAACGGTGCTTTCATCGGCGGGGTCTCCGAGGTCTTACATCGTGGAGACAGACACAGACCAACTGAGAAGGAACCGAATCCACTTAGCCCCAGTCCCTGAAGTTGAGGTTCCAGGCTTATCGAATGAATCAACGCCTGGGAGAAACCATCCAGCTTCGCAAGATGCAAGGAGACGGGAGGTGGGAGAAGCGCCGGTTTACGACGACCAAAAGCTGCCAGAAACAAATGAACCCCAGGAGAGCTCATCCGCCCCACAAGGCTACAAGACACCGAGTGGAGGTGTAGTCAAGCCTGTCCAACGCTTGTAAAAGGGAAGGCTGAGAGGGGAAGATGTGCTGTGTGTTTACGCCGAGACGCAAGGGAAACCCGAGCCGACGGCGCGCAGGCCGGCGGCTCGGCCCGCCCGACGAAGGAATTACGAGGGCGCGACCCGGGGAGGGGAAGCGAAAAATAAAGGCACTCTCAGACTGAATGCCAGACGTGTCGGCTGTACGTTTCTCGCGCTCCGCGAACACTACACCACTTCGGGTAGTACAAAGTTGCGGGGTCCCATAGCAAAACTCGTTGTAACCAAAGCAAAATAAGCTCGATACTCCCGATTGTTTTGTAATATGATCTCCAGCCCATGCCCGACGCATCTGATCACTTCCGGCGGTCAGCTTGGCATTGGGTGAAAAAAAGCTTCGTAGGGTTAAGTGTGTTTACAGCGTCGAGAAAAGTGTTTGGACGGTGACGGCACTCTGCACTCGCAGGTTCACCGATCGATGGTCGTATGAAGTGAAATTTGAAGTGAAAGCTTCTTGTTTAAACTAATACAACCTGGTGACACCCCGCCAGGTACTAACATCTGCAAACGGCAGAGCCGGAAGTGGAAGTGGAGGAACCAGATGTGGAGCATAAAAATTAAAGTCTTCATACTATGCCATAGCCCTAGCGTTGAGCAGCATGTGGAACGGCTTGGAGGGTGAGGTGTAGTGACCACCGTGTGGTAAGATATCGAATTAGCCTAGATTTGAGGAGGAATAAAGCGTTCTTTAAAAAAACCGTAACAAGGTAATACGAAAGACAACGATCAAGGAGCTGACAGTAAGATGTAACTGGAAGAATTCGGGAGCGGGCTGCAGAACCAATGAAGGGTCCTTGATAAGGCACTAACCTCAAAGATATCTCGCCTAAAGTGTGGCTGGAACAGGACTTTCTCCCCAAAAGTTCAATTTGCTAGGCAAAACCTTCGCGAGTTTGCTAAACGCCACTTCATCATCTGCCACGCTATGTGGGCGTGGCCTCAAACCCCTTACCCCTAATCCCCTCTGTTGATCAATAGGAGGCGGCGTTGGGCGGCTCTGACCCCGGGGTCCAGAAAGCCTTGGTGGAACGTGCTGCCGAAGTCACCGCTGGGCTGCGCCCAGTGGTCACCACCCACCCCTAATTTGCATACTGCAATAAAGTTTATTGCTCCTCCTGCAAGAAAAACGAACGTACACAGTTTTGTTCCAACAACCTTCATTAAACGGCATGACGTACCAATTGAATTGGGCTTCTGGCTTAGTCGTACAAATAAACAACAGTCCCCAGGTCCAGCCAGCTTCAGAATGGACGTCGTGTGGCCCAAAACACGATATCCTGCAAGCACGCCCAAAGTTTCTGTGCTGATGGCGAATTTTCGTAGCATATTCCAAAACTTGATTGTGTTCATGCTATGGCCCACACGTGCTTCTGCGGACGTGGTAACCGGCACAGAAACGTGCCTTAGAAATGACATAGCAGGATGCAGGATACTGGTAAACTTTCCCAGGAGACAAACGCTTTCATTAGGAAACGCCAAAGCATGACAACCTACACTCCAGCTGACAGAATAGAACTAGCGGAATTTTCGAAGTTAATCAATAAGCAGAAAACAGCTTACACATGGAAGTATGACATCGAGAGGATTGAGCATGCTGCAAAAAACGAGGCAGCCTCAAGCCGTGAAGAGGCGTGTAGGCGCGGGTAAAAATCGGATGTACTCACTTAAAGACACGCAGGGAAATGTCATCATAAATGCGGCTAAATAGTCATAGTAGCCGGGGAGTTCTATAGAGATATGTTGCATTAGCCGGGACATTCAGGATAATAATGAAAGAGAAAGTAGTTCACAGGAAATAGACATCCCACCAGTAATGACAGAAGAAGTAAGGAAGGCTTTCAAGGAAATGGAAGGGGGCAAAGCACCTGGTGAAGATCCGATACTACTGATCTGATTGTGGGGTTTAACGCGCCGACGCAACGCAGGCGATGAGGCGCGCCGTAGTGGAGGGGCTCCGGATTAATTTTGACCACCTGGGGATCTTTATCGTGCGCCGAAATCTCGTACACACGGCGTTTTGCTTTTCGCCTCCATCAGAAAAAGCGGCCGCCGCGGCCGGGAATCGAACCCGCGACCCTCGTGCTCAGCAGCGCAACGCCTTAGCCACTGAGCCACCGCGGCGGGTAGATCCGATACTAGCAGACCTCTTGAAGGTTGGCACCCATTTTACTTGCAAAACTGGTTAAGGACATAGTATACATTAAGGAGCAGACATTGGCGTGGGTACGGCATGTGATGCGAAGGCAACATAATCATTGGTCCATCACGGGTAACAGTAGATCCCTAGAGGCGGCAAGCGTGGCAGGTGGCGGCAGAAAGTTAGATAGCCAGATGAGATCAAGACGTTTGGGGGATAAATTGGTCGCAGCTAGCACTGGACCGTGATAATTGGAGATTGGAGAATAATGGGAAAGGTATTTGTCCTTCTGTGGGCGTAGATAGGCTAATGATGATGGTGTTGTTGACTTCATTACAAGAACTCAACAACAGCCGATGAAAAAAGAGTAATTCAATCAGCAATGAATGTGTGTGTAAAAGTACGCGGGTCCGGCGGACCGCAGGTTCGTCTCCTGCGGTGCTGCACTTTAGCGTACCTGCGCACTGTGCGTGAAACTTTTATTAAAGACTGCTGGTTTACGCCGTCGTTACGAATACACGGTTCAAGGCTAGCTTGCCGTTTTATTGCGTGGATCAGCGACAAAATGCAATGAGCATCAGAAGCGTGAAATCTGTTTTGTTATTCCGATGGGAGTCGCCGTAAAACAAAGTGGCCGGGTGAATTGAGTGGCCGATTCTGTTTGCCTTGTTGGTACTCACTTTATTTATTTAAGCGCTTGCTGATATATTGCCACTTCGCACTTAATAGAGTAGGATACGGTCCGCAACGTTTTGAGCTAGAGGGCCGAGTTGCATGAAGTCGACACAGCGAAGGGCTGGACTGGCAAATCGGGTGGGATGCGCAGGGGAGCTTTGAAAGCTGAGAGAAAAAAATTCAGTGCGTTGCCAATAATATCTCACAATAATCTGGCTAAGTGCGAAGGTGGGGGACAATGTAACTGGAAATTATCAATTCTTATTCCTTAGTGCCAGTTTAAAGCGCAACAAATTTAGACAAAAGACTGAATTGCACTAGGACAAGCGCTAAATGTGTTGCGCTTTAAATTTGCACTATGGAGTACCAACTAGCTCGAACCCTCACGTTGTTAAGTTATATCTCATTCCTTGTCTCGCCGTCTAACCCCATTTGAGGTCAAACCTGGCATGTCTGGTTGGATATTGCTAGTGACAAGGGGAGGAGTGGGGGCTCCTATGACGTGCTGCGGCCGCATAATACAACCCCGCGGGCTACATTCGGCCCGTGGGCAGTATGTTGTAGACCCCTGCAGTAGAAGATAACAAATACAGTCAGTGACGATCGTATGTAATTATTGGGGCCACGCACGCGTATGCGGCTACGTTATGTTATGTTATATACATATAGAGCTACATATCTATGCAGGTAGCGGACGCTCGGTTTTGGTGCTTGCTTTGCTTCCTTTAATTTCGGTTAAGTTGTATACTTGACGCTATTGCCTCGCCTACTCGCGAGTGTACGCATGTACCCTGCCGTTCGAAAATCGTATCGGTGTGAAATGTTAAGCAAGTATCATTTAGTGTGCCAAAATACAAAACAAAGTTCCAACTCATTTTCAAGGCGGAGCCAGATCAGCAGTTTCTGCTGAGTCGGTTGCGCTGCTCGCGTCCGTTTGCATCGTCCCGCTGAAGCAACCAGTTACCGAGTTGTCTCAGGCTATAGGAAAAGCAGCGTTTCGTGTTTATGCTACTCGTGCACTTTCCTTTGTCGACAGCACGCAAGAAGCAAGAACGATAATTATCGTCACGAAGTTAGACCACCCAACCTGGCAATACTGTCCCACGTCGCGATGATCGTGACAGCTCGCCTAACACAAATCCGATAATCGGCTTGGTTGTAGCCGATATCATTTTTTTCGACCCTCTGCAACTACTAAAAGGGGTATTTTAGTATTATAAAGTAATTTAAAAGTACCAAAACACGATTGAATTAAATACAATTAACTCTTGCTTTGGCTGTAATTAACAACACATAAAGGGCGGCGGGGTCGTCTGCTTTGTACTACGCAGAGACATCGGACAAAGAGAGCGGCTCTGCTTGTCACCAAACCTTCAGCATTCCGATGTTCCTGAGCTTAGTAAACTTACCCCTGTAAACCATCCAACCCACATGGCAAAAAATACCAGACACATTCCTTGGCGCAGTGCCAGCGCACGGAGTTTCTCAATATGACCTTGTCCACTGCGAGCGCTCGCGCGGACCTCTTTACGCCACCGAGCGAGCGCAACAGCAGTACTTTCAGAACAGATAGAAGTGAATCCCCAACAAAATCTTGACCAGCCTCTCTGAGTGAGGACAGATACACGCCACCATGAACACATGAACTGAATCTGACACATTCGCGCAAGCAAAATGGAACATGGCTGAGACCAGATCCCCTAGTTATTGCCGTCTGGTCTCATTTTACACTCCACAAAAATGTCAGAAATAGCTACTTCATTGCTAGGAAACTTGCTCAAGTCTGCAAGCTTCTGGCATTAGGGGGCTTACAATGCCTAGGCCATAAAGGACACTGCGCCAGAAATTACCTCTTGTCGCAACTATCCTCCGTCTTTCTCCAGCTTGCTGACTTTTCAGTGCTCTTTTTCAGTTGTGCTTGCTCTCTAACAAGGAAAGCACGGGGTTAAAATTTGAAGACCGCGCCACTGGCTTCCAGAAGGGATGCATTGGTTTTTCTGCAATGAGGTTAGCCGCCAGGACTTCGGACTAGAGGACGCACTCAATGTGAGCTCTACAGTTAGTTGACTCCTGCTGGTCATTACCTGCCCAGGTTGGGTAACCGTACGAATGATTCCGGACATTCATAGGAGAGTGCCATTGCGGAGTGCTGTTAGGGAGGGCCCACCGAAGTATTGATGGCTTGATTAGTATCCGGCAGCATTTGGAGCAACTACCGCTACACCGTTAAAAACGTCCCCAGTGAAAATCGCAGTTTCAGAGTAGTCCACCCCAGAAACAAAGTCGCCCGGGGACTGGCCATCTCAGCAGCGCCACCCGAGCGGTGGGTCTCCGCCGTTGCAACTGTCGCTATCAGTCACGGTCTTTCCACAAAATCCTTAAATCGATTGCTGCTACTTCCTGGGGGCCAATACAGCTCATTGTGGGCTCGTGGCGGACAGAGCCACAGGTTTCAACCTAGTTCTTCCCTATTCGTTTCTTTGGAAGACTTTTTGCACAATGCGGCCGACGCTTGCCGGCGTACAGCCTACCCCACCCCCCCCTTTGCGTTCGTGCCGCTACCATACGAAGGCCGGCATTGTCGTTTGTTTTCGGACAGTCCGCGCCTTTAAAACGCTTTTTGCTACCCGATGGCGGGCTACGAGTACGATAAGTTGGCAGATTGGAGCCCGCCTTAGGCCGAAGTCCCTATCAAGCTGGCATGAATTTCATTTCAGACGCACCAGACAAAGGCTGAGGTGGTTGGCTTAGTGACTCAGCAAATTTTGGAGGACATCCATTCTAGTGACGAAGTGGCGAAGGCAAAGAGTTACCTTAGCCCTCAGAAGACAGTGCAGCAAAAGGATGTGCAGCAAAGAAGAAACTCAAGAAACTAGCACACACTAAGACGGCGGAGACTGGACAGGATGCTCCGGCAATGAACACTCGCAGAATGGCCCCCGGTTGCAACAGCTGCAGAAGGGAACTCTGGTCAGGGCGCAAGGGGAGAGAAGGGTCCCGATCCTCTACTATACCAACCTTCCAGATAGATGCGAGGCCGGCATTGACAGTGTAACAGCCTAAAGGAGGTTATCAGCTAGTGAAGGCGAGATCCAGGATGAACCGTGGGGCGCTGAATTTCGTACTGCCATGTGGCGCGTCTTTGACAAGAGAGTGAAGGGTATAGGACCACCTCACTGGGTGAGAGATCTTGGGCCATTCCATCCATTTGGGAGTACGTGCTGGGGCTTTGCATACCGGAACGTGGTTGGCCTTTGAGAAAGAGCCATTGTTGCAGGTAGGCTTACAGCCACTGTTCAGATGATTCCAACAGTACAGGAACAAATACTCGCACACCAGCATGCTCCATGGCGCCAACGCCGACGTTGAGAGTAGGGATTCTAGGGATCTATGCTAGGCGGCCGTCGACCACCGGGCAAAGGCATGGGCAGCAGAGGCGTTGAAGAGAACGCCAGAGGAACGGCGTGGCTACAAAGACTGAGACCCTGACCAGTCACCAGTTTACCGGCTGGTCACCGGAACTGGAAGCAGCAGAGGCCCTGGAAGTGGAGGTTCTCCTGCTACAGACGGGGAGGGGAAAGATGAGGCCATGGAGGCCGGCGGCCAAGCTGGAGCCATAGGGAAGTGGTAAGGGAACGAGCGGCCGAGGGCTTGGCAGGACCGTCGAGGCAGAGTGCCAGTACCGGCGTTGACCAGGCCACGAGCGGGTGATCTGTTACGCTTATCTTGCACCCGTGTGAGAGAAGGACACCTTTTCTTGACGAGACGCGCCAAGAGTAAAGGTGAACGTGAGACTTGTCAACGCCAGACCTGCTGGCTATTGACGTTCACCGCAGGATTTTTAACTGGCCGATGAGGGTCCAACGTGGCCTCACGCTACAGCTCTTCATTTGGGGCACCTCAAGTGGGCTCTCAGTATGAATTCTCAACGCACCCCTACATGCGAATGACCAGGCTTTCCGCACGGCGGCAGGTATTAAGCCTCCCCTTCGCGACCAGCGTGTAGCCTGCATACATGTTGAGATTGGCGCCACTGGGGAGGGCAAGTGATCTGCGCGTGACTGCCGAAACTGGAGCTTTTCCTGCTCGAGTGCTATTTTCTGGCACCGCGGATGCTGAGGCATCCAGCCCACTAAGGCATGCCGGAAGGTTTGCGGCGATCCACTGCCTTAGCCGTCAAGCTGGGCAGGCTTAGGCAGACCATCTTCGAGACCCTAACACCGCCTCAATAGGACGATCTTTGGGAGGAGATTAGCCGTGTGCCTCTCGGCAGCGTCAAACAGGCAACAGGTTTAAGGAGCTTGCGGGACTATGAGACAAGTTTGACGGCCTTGAGGAACCATGGCGGAGCAAGTCATTTTTAGAACTCACGCAAAAGTGAAGAAAGTGGCTGCCCCCGTAAAACCAGGCCATGTTGCTGGCTCACAAGAGATGCAGGTTTAGAAAGGCCTGGACAAGGCAGGATAAATAGCCTCGAAGGCCAGTGTGGAAGGACAGACGCCTAAGGCGCGAAGCGCTAACGCTTTGAGTGCCGCTCGGCGCATCCTAATACGCATCATTGAAGTGGCTATGGACAGGAACTACTTGGCCATGTACCTCCTAACGCGCACGGTGGGACACACCACGCATAAGATGTTAGAGGACGCGTCCCCTGGCTCTTCGACCCACAGGAAGAGGCTTCGCTAAGCCCAATTGACATGGACTGGACATGTTGTGTTGGGGGGGTTCGTCGAAGCTTGTTGTTGACTGTGCACTTTTAAAAGATGTATAAGCCCACTTCTTGCTTGTGTCATCTGCAGCGAACTCCGACTGGATCCGAGACATGAATCACCGATGGAGAAGTGGAGGCCAACCCGGGCCCTGTTCCATCGCCCAGGTTCAATGCGGAGGTTGCTATATGCCAGGCCATGGACCTAAGTGTGCAGAGGAGGCGCCCACCAGGCAGCTTTGCGACTTGGAGTCGCCGCGGCTCAACCTGGAAGAAACAACACTGTTCGCGATAGGAAATACTTCGGCAACAACATACTCCGTCTGGGGTATGGTTGGCTGGCTGCTATAAGCAACCACAGGATGGAATACCGCGCTCAGCTGTACAAAAGGCAGTTTTGTCCCTTCATACGTCAACTTGCAGCAAAACATTCCAGCCACCTTCAAGGTGGCAGCGTGGAAATACTAAAAGTACTTCTGCTAAACAGTGTTTTCATATTATTTTTCGTTTTCCATTTCTTGGTATTTATTGAGAAGTATTTCGATAGGCATTACTACATATATTGAATGGCACATCTACACCAAAATCAAAGTTTTCCGCAGCTTGCTTGGCCCTGTCCCACTCACGTGCGTCATGTTCACCTGTCTCGTGCATTGATGTGTGCGCTACACGCACCCAGCGAACTCCTGTATCGATTCTGGCAACGTGCCGTGTGTGTTGGTGATAACGCACTGAGCTCGTACTCTGAAGGCTCAACTTCAGTTCTCGAACTCAGGTCGTGTTTTTAACGTTACAGCTGGTGGTAATTTTCTGTGCCGTGTGCAATAAAGACAGCGGCCCGTGTTTCCTCCTGGGGCATGTAAGCATTTTTGCCGTCACTGTTTGCAACCATAACAAGACCGCGCTGAATCAAGAGACAGTATCCGCTCATGCTGAAAAATCACTACCTGAATTCTGTCCCTATTGCCTTCATTTTTCGTATTCTGCGGAACATAAATACGGCTCCGCTGGTGGCACTACGACATTCGCGAAGACTTTCGAGGCAGGGACAGCGAGGCCATCTTACACGGCCAGCGCAGCCAGCGGGTAGCCCGAACACAGTCGTCCGCGAAATGGTTGAACGAGAATCTGTTGTCGCTGTGAGACACGGTTACATTGTAACCTGCCGGTTTCATCATCAAAGATGTGGTTTGACAGTGGGGGGGCCTCGTAAGCAAGCGAACGAAGACAGAAGAAAACGGCGGCGGATGGAGTGGCGAAAGTGTGAGGACGCGAACAGTATTCTGTTCCCGAAGGAGAGATTCCTCTGGGGCGCCGCTGGTGAAAGTGTGAGGGCAGCAGTGAAACTTTTTGGGCGGTGGTGCCCCGCTTCGAGATGACACCAGATATTGCGTGCGCCGTGCGCTCCAAGATTAGTGAGTTGACTTCCTGAGACTCATTTCGCGGTCCCCCTTCGCCGACAAGAGAACCCACGAGTAAGAGCTGCGTTAGCGCATTGCAGCATTCACGAGTGAGTGCTTAACAACGAGTGAGGTAACTGGGGGATGTATTTCGCGTCCTCCTGGTTCCGTGGATCATCCTAACCACGTGACGTTGTGCGGGAGGTGCAAAGCACACATTACAACTACACGCTGCGCAGCGGTGACGCGCTGCGACATAATGGCATAGTAGCGCGCGCTGCGTGAATTCGCTGAGACGCGAGTTCCCTCCATTAAACTCCCAGCTATGAGCCGTGACCGAAAAAGGCTGGAGTTCGCGCTCCCCCACCATGTTTTCCGTTAATCTTCATTATATTAGCCACTTGCGGCGGAAACCCTACTGTTTTATTCCGTTGTTCCTAGGCCAGTCGGTTATCAAAGAAAATAATAACATTGCTGTAAAAAGTAAAGGCAAAATTTGTGTACATTAGCAGCTTCAAAAATAATTAATATGTTTCTCTAAACAGGAGTCATAAAAACGTCTGTGGGCTACAAGTTTTATTTAAATTCTAGACGATTTTTACAGGCAGAATAAATCGCATATACACTTTTATTGACGACAACTAGAATTGTGAAGTGCCTTAATGCCAGTTGGGACCAAGAAACAAGGATACTGTACTGATTGAGCAACAGCTAAGGAGAAACTACTCGTCTTCCACTCCGTGCATTGCTTCTGGGTCATGCTGGAACCAAACCATGTTTGCACCTTGGTGGCGCCCTTACTCCAAAAACACGGGTAGGTTCTTAGCTTTCTGGAACTAGGTAAAGCTAAATGAAATCAGAAGTGCCAAGGCTCATAATGAAAACTTCTTCGAATGGTGTTTAGACTTTTCTCTTTGAAGCTATTTTTAAATAAACACACAGGACAGTTCGCGATGGAAGGTGGCCAAAACATATTAACGCATGGCCTGAGCATCGTATGCGTAAGCTGGAAAGCGGAGCTGAATGGTTAGTAATTTTATTTCACGCGATTATCAGCTGCGCACTTTTATTAACCTTATCAAATATTACACAAAACGGGTATCTTAAGAGTTGAGAATGACCTCCGAATACCTACTATATGCCACCTTCGCCAACGAAATCAGCCTCATCAGAACTGAGTCTCACCTCCACTCACATCTTCCTGGTCACACCTAACCGTGGCATCAGTCCTCACCATGCGCTAAGATGCTTCACCCCTGCCTGTAGATGAATGCTCAACACATGGAGCCGGCTAGTTGTAATCTCTGCAAGGCCCAATTTCGCCAAAAACAAACAAGGACAAAGAAGAAACTACGAGGGCGAGGCGCACTCGTCCTCGTCGTTTCCTTTTTTGTCCTTGCTTGTTTTTTGCGCAATCGGTGCCATGGATGAATGCTCAGTACGCAAGTATATCCCAAGGCCTATAATTATCATGGAAGTATTCAGCGTTCTACGACGCTGGGCGATTCCCACTGACACACTACACCGTTTAACGCAAATCAAATATTAGGAGGACAATCAACTTCGTTTATAAATTGGATAGCTAGAAGTTAACATGTCTCTGCTCAAGTAAGATGTAGTGCTCATGAGATCACATAGCACTCACACGGGGTTAAGCTTTCTCCCTCCACAAGCGCTGCGCATAGTAGAGGTGAATATTTATCGCTCGAGCCAAGGGACGTACGCTCGATGAAGTGGTTCCTTAGCGGCGTCAATGGCGGCTCGTAGTGGAGCTTCCGTTGCATCGGCAGCGGAATAGCAATGATGACGTAAGTCAGCCTCCGCCCACAAGACGTTGCAGGGCGTTGCGCAGAAAGAGAGCCCTAGCTGCCGTTGAGATACGGAACCCAGCAGAAGAACTTTCGCCAATTCTTGGCTGCCAATTCCACGCAATGTACAAACATTTTGAAGTGGTAGCATCGAGAGATCCTTTGAACTTTTTCCTGGGGTTGGTCCTTCACATGCTGTTAGCGTCTCCTGTCATCGTCGTGGTCGCAATCGGCGTCGTAGTAGTAGTAGTAGTAAGTACTGCTGAATGAGGCGCACTTAGCCTAATCGTCCCCAATACAATATCAGAGACTCTCAAAGTCATCACACCTCACTTAGTCGTAAAATAACAGATACACGATGTCACCACAGCTCACAAGTCCTGTGGACTGCAAGAATCCGAGTAGGAGATGGGACACCTCTCTTCGCACAATCGAGTAATCCCTAGAAAAATAATGTCCTTCGATGTAGCATGGGGCACTCCTAACTTGGGTAGATCACTAAAAAAGTTCACCCGCTCAGGGTTGCTTTTGGAGCAGTTCACAATGAATGTCATCACTCGCACTGCACGAAAGGCACAAAGTGGATGAAAGCAATGTTGATTTTATGTAGCCAAGCTGGTGTACGGGTGAGTCTGTTCTTACTCGGTGGAGCAGGCAGGCTTCGGATCTCTTCAGGCCGTTCGTCACGACTGGTTGATGTACTGCTCGCCACAGCTGCCCTAAAGTGCTCGCGAACGGCTCTGTTTCTGTATGCGTTGGAAATCGCACCGCGTTTGCATCGTCCTTGTAGATGATAAGGCGTCCTTGGCTAATCTGTCAGCATGTTCCTTTCCCGCTACCCCGACGTGCGACGGGATCCAGTGGAATTACATGGTGACGCATTCATGCTTGAGCCACTTTCGCAGAACTAGGGATCGCTGACAGCTCTTTTTCAACCGGTATATCCCGCTGCAACAGGTGAAGGGCTGACTTTTAATCGCTCAATATTGCGACTTTTTGCCTTTTCAAACGATTACAGGTGGTGCAACGCAGCTTCTATGGCAAAATACTCACTCCCTGTAGATGAACCCAAATGCGTCACCCCTGGCAGCCCACGAAATATTCAAACTGGGTATGAAAGCAGAACCAAACAAGCAAAAATATATAAGCAAGAGACCCTTAATCAAGTTAACAATAAATCTTCTGGCTACCATCTCAGGCATACAATACGGCACACTCCAAAAGTAAGAACGAACTATGGTGAGCAATCTTTTCTGTACCAGTCACTGAAATATTAAATAAATTGGGAGAAAAATTAAACTTCGACGCCAGTGAACTTACGTTTAAAAAACAGGTCAAAGAAGTGTTACTTAAGCAAGACGCTTGCAATACTGATATATAATTAAAGGTTTGAAATATATGTCTGCATGTTCTCCTAAAGGTATAAATTAAAAACAGTTAGAAACAACAAACATTCACATGTAATTGTGACATAGTAGTGTTCCGGGTGAAACTTCACGTACGAATTACTGCGTTTATGTGTACACTCTGATCCTTCTGTGAATTTTAGACGTATGCTTTGTATAATACATCGGAAATATAGTAATGACTTTGCTTTGTGCTATCTTTCTATTACGATTGTGCTATTATACTTAAATTTGTGAACAGCCGTGTTATTATGTACACTGTAAATCGGGTGGCTGAGGCCCCTGTGCGGCCACCCCACCTTTAGGTCTCGCAAATCCTCCCTTGGTTTTTGCCAAGAAATAAAAATTCAATACTTAAATATTCTACCACTCTCGTGGGAACCAGGCGGATTCTAAGTAGCCCCTTTCCCAGGCGATGTGGAACACAGCACTCCAAGACTATTAAGGGTTGCATGAGCACGAGATTCTACCCTTAATCGTAGATGTCGCAGTAATGCTAATCAAGCATTTGTTTCTCCGAGGCGCAACACTTGCATCGTCGTCTCATGTAGCCACACTACTAAAACCCGAGAAACTCGTGTACTACTTGCGGTAGAACGTAACGCTTGCTAAAAAGACACCGGGACACTTACGCCTCGCGATGGAGCACTTCCTAACGCGCACTAAAAAATACCGGCCACTCGCGCCATAGAGCCTCGAGCTAGAGAGCTTCGTGCTCCAAAGACAAGAGACTATTACAGCAAAGTTGTATACCTCTGCGCCCCAACGGTTTTATCTCCGTTGGTAAAAACACCAAAGCGCCAAGAATACGCGTATACAGTGCATTCTAGCTCCTCC
>JABSTR010003254.1:0-39418 GCA_013339765.2 Haemaphysalis longicornis | reverse complement strand
GCGTTATAACTGCAGCCTAGGGAAACCCAGCGGACCGCACGGGAGAATTAGGGACAGCTCGTTTTCCCACACACCCGTAAGTTTATCCTCGGCGTTTTCTCTAGCAGGCTGAAGACTACGGAAATTATTATCAAATGTCCCGAAATTAAGAAAATGAAAAACCTGAATACTTGAAGAAAAACTATGGGTATAAGCAGAGGCCCGTTAGTGTGCTGGCGGGAGCGGAAGGTGTTCGGTTACCCTTCGCGTCGCTCTGAGTTTCGCCCTTCAGGCACTTTTTCTCCAGTTGCTTAGTGGAGTAGGACAATTTTTCAATTCAAGCGATGGACTCTGTTCGGTGTTTTCTGCACTGTTCAATATAACGGCAGTGGTGGTAAATGTCGAAATGTAAACTTCAAGTTGAAGCCTCAAATTCGCGCTTCTTGCGAGCTGTGGCAATTTTTATATTTATAAGGAACTCTTTATTTCAGTAATTTCCTTCATGTAAAGTGGTTTAGCAGTTGATTATTAAAAATGGTTGTCGTCCGAGTTTCAAAAATTTAATACATCGTCATACGAAGCGGAATAGTACTTTCACCGATTTTGTTATGCCAGCGTAGCAATGATGCTTTGCCAGAGCTGATATTGTCGCAATAGATTGGTAATTTATAAAAAATAAGGAAACGTACACTAACGCGTAAGCATTGAAGGTAGCAAAGTTCTACCTAAGCGCCGAGAAAATGACAATGATTAAGGTCCATGATTTCGGCACATTCGGTTCTTCTTCGCTACCGCTACTACCTTTATTCGATCTTTTTTGCCATAAATGCGGAGAAGAAAATCGTAGGAACAGAACGAACACCAAGAACGCGCACAACGAAACTAGGCGCCTGCAGGTGCAAAGTCTATCGTAACATGTGCGCTGTTGCAAGCAGGTGGCGGGAATTCTCACCCCATAGTAACAGCCGAATGGTAAGCCGATTTACCGTTGAGTAGTCACTCACGTACAGTCCTGTCCCGCCTACCTTCTACTAAGCTAGTTCAAGATTCTGTTTTCCTTCACGCGGACATTGGAGGGCGTTCATACCAGACCTAAGGCTCTAGAGATGGTCTCAGAGGAGCTATCGATCTCAATGAGATCAGCTGTATAGGAAAATTTTAAATGTCTCACATTTGGATGGTTGCGTCCCGTTCTTCGTCTGCAAACATGAAATGTGTGGCCAAGGGAGAAATATTTGTGAAAGAGCACTGCTGTGTTGTGATAGAAGAGTAACCAGAAGTTCGCAAGAAGCATCTCTACCTGCCTGAACGCAAAGAAGATGCCGACGTGCTTGAAGCACTGCAGCCTTACGGAAAAGTGGTCTACATCGTGTGAAATGTGGAAAGTTGCTTGTACGGAAATTAAGCAGACACTTCACCGAGATGTTGTTCTCACTCTTGCTCACGGGGTGGCTATCGGCGATATTCCCCATTAGCTGTTGGTATGTGGCGTGCAGTGTTGTGTTCTCATTCCTGGAAGACTGCTTTTGTGTTCGCGCTGCAACCGGGTTGGTCACAATCGATGGCAGTGCAACACTCCCAGGTGAGGAGACTGCCGCCGGTTCGAACATTAAGCTGATGAATGCGTGGTTACTTATGCAGAAAAACTCGTGCGGGGCCAGCGTCCTCCTGATGAAGTTTTGCAGGAGGATTTAATGGACGCCAACGACGTTCTTGATACGGCAGGCGAACTTCCGGCTATTCAGGTAGTCCGCGCCCGCGGCTCACCTTCGCCATCTACAGTTAATTGCTCATCGAGCAGTGTTGCACCGGACGTAACGGCTGCCTCTGTGCGGCCTCAGGTAACATCCGAGTCGTCCATTTCACCCTTGGTGCCTGTGCCAGGGGAGCCCAACGTGCAACCTGCTCTAGAGTGCCCGTGCTCCAACGAGCAGGAGGAGTCGGCTGCGCCTGCTGTTATTGAACCTGAGGTGCCGGCGAATGGGGAATCCGCTGGGCTGATGGTGGTACGTCCTACATATCACAGTTCGGATCTCTGCCGTCCTAGGCCAGCACCATGTGCCCGGCTTGCGATCCCGTGGGACACTATGCAAATGGTGGGCTTTCAAGGTCTGTGGGCCACCACCCATTACGGAAGGTGACCAGGAAAAAGGGACGGCGTTCCCGATCGCACTCCACGCGGGCCAGGGCCAGCTTACGTGATTCACCTAGTTCCCGTCCCATGAGAGAATTCATAAACATGTGAATTTTCCATACGCTCCATGGTGACCTACCACAGATTAAGCATCGCAACACTGAATATAAACGGTTGGCGTCCCGAGCAGAAACAGATTCAACTCCGCCGATTGCTTTCCCGAACTGACTTGCAGTGCATTGCTACAGTAAAAGACACAAAACTCGGTAGTGATGGCGTGATCGAAAGAGCTTTACTGCCCCTCCTTTCTGATTACGAGGTAATTGTCACGCACTCAGTTGCCTTGTCAGCACGCGGTCTCTTGTTTTTAAAAAAGGAATTGCGGTACTCCGCCCTCACATATCAGGTAGATGCACAGGGACGATTCGTCTGTTGCGGTTTTTTGCTGCCCGTTGTTCTATGGCGATAATTCATTGTCTATGTGTTGAGCGACCGTAGCCCACTAGCTATTTTTTTTAGAAATTTGGATCAGTTTTTGAAATGTGACGTGGCGGTTGTATTCATGGGTAACTTTAATAGCATTTGTGAACCATGTGATAGCGCCAAGCATCTATCATTAAAAGATATGAGCGCAGAGGTTTGTCATCCGTCATTGAGGCTTCTGGGGTAGTGGACACGTGGTTCACAGGACGAACGTCTTATTTTTACAGATATCTTGAAAGACCCTCCCAAGCTCGGCTAGACTGGATTTACATTTCTTTTGCGCTCCTTTCCGACAGTCCTGTATGTAACTCTCAAGCCGATTTCTTTCTCATATCATTGCCTTGTCGTTGTGAGCCTGGGTAGATGTGGCCGCGTTCTGGAAACATTGAAGGCATGCGTTTTCATGCACTCGCCCTTTACTTGCAGCTTGGGAGCTGTTCAAGCAGGAAGTTCAGGGCACAGCGATTGATTGTGGGTGAATTAATTCTTTCTGCAATCATTACTAGGAAATATCGCTTAAAAGCCTGTATAAATATCGCTTAAAAGCCTGGAATGGAATGCGAAATGTCTGGCACTTGTATAGAAGATCTTAATACCGTAGAATGTCAGCTTCAGTAGTTTGATGCGGATCAATATCGTGGGGCACGTGTTCGGTGCCGGAACAATCGTGCTATGCGCAGTGAGAATCTGACGTGCCATGGTTTTCTTGACGAGCGTGACCATCAGACGATCTGGTCTTCATAGCAATTGCTGGCCAACAGTTCCACCCGTTGCTCCGCATTGGGGTGTCTTGTTTTAGGCGCAACCGTTTTACTTTGGAGTTCCCATGTGGTGTGGTAGATGGTGGGTTTTTCTTGACGGCACAATGGGCATGCGGCCCAATATTGCCGTCGGATAAATTTTGTACAGCACGTTAGGTTTCCCAGCGTGCCTGCGCTGCAGCTGCCTCCAGTCGGTGGCTCTGCGTTGTCAGGGATTTATGTGGCGGAGGGTCTTCATTTTCCTGATACCCCAGTAGATGTCAATGTGGCCAAGTATTTCCGGGTGACTGGTGTCGGTTCTTCGAGCTCAGAATTATATGTGCTCGGTTAGTAGCATAGCCTGGAGGGTCCTACATTGTCCGCGTGTATGTGCCCCTCCCCTCTATTGCCGAGTCACCGGGGCCCATATGTTGGACAAAGTTTAGGTGGGATGCTAAGTGAGTTAATTTGACGTACGTCCCACATTTTCCTGGACGAGCGTTACACGGACGATCTGTGTCTTTTTCATAGTTGCTTTTCAAAAGTTTCACCCGTGTCTCCGCGATTCGCAATTCATTGTAAATACAGGCCATCCGGAACCCTTCCTTTGGAGCTCCCAGAGCGACAGTAGCTGGTGGGTTTTGCCTGTCACGGTACATGGGCATGGGAGCGGCCACAGGGGATCATATGGAGGTCGGTATAAAGTTTGTAAGACTTTAGCCATCCAGCGTCCTTTCCTGCAGCTGCACTAACCTTTTACAGTCTGTGGGCTAGCAAAAATGGTTGTAGGGTTTTAAGTGGAAAGAGGGTGTTGGGAGGCCTTTACACCCTTTTTCTTGAATCTCAACACCCTTTTCCTAGTTCTACACTCTTTTTGCGTGAAAAAAAGGGTGTTGATTAACTTCAACACCCTTGGTTTTTATTAGATGTTGAAAGGGTGTGGAAAAGGTGTTCAGCTGTGCATTGAATAAGGCCATGTTTGGATGCATAATAGCACTGTAATAAAGCATACACCCCCCTCATATATACTACTGTACTGGCAAAAATTTTCAAGCGCTAAAAAAATAATTGCTCGTATGCAATGATCGCTCGTTTCCATATGCGGTGCACCTCATGCCCCAAGTTTAGCTTTGGCACGTGAAACACCAATTTGGACCGTCAAAATTAAAAAAAGATTACAGTCGTGTGGCGAAAAGGGTGTTTTACAGACCGACTGCAACACGCTTGGCTTTTCTGCGGGTTGTTGAAGCGGTGTGAAGCGGTGTGAAAGGTGTTCAGTTGCAAAAAAGAACAGCGGAGCTGGGGTCGACCTAGTTTTTTCCGGTGTTCCTAAGTTGTGTATGTTTCTAAGTTGCCATATGTGTCTTGCTAAGCTTGCCATGTTCTTACTAACGCTGGGATGAGGGCTAAGGCCAGGGTGAGCCAAGTTTAAAGCGGATTTACAAGGCAAGGCTGTTTCAGTGTGTCCCCCTCCCCCCCCCCACCACCAATGCTAGGGAATCTAAGGGAGAAACAAGCTAGGTCGCACTCCAGCTATGCTGTTTGTCCAGCCTTGCAGTACTATTGCATTGCAAGCTGCCAATATTTTTGCCTTTTAGAACATAAAGACTCCAAGTATTTTTGAAAGGCCTACAGTAAGAGTGCGGAACGCAATTGTGCTCAACTCTAACGAGCTCGAAGACTAGCCTTGACTGACCCACTGGTTTCAGTTCCCATAAATAAGAACGAGTAGAAAGTTTTTTGCCTTTCGATACGTTGCATACGCCCCTTGTGCTCACAGCTCTCAACAATTTGAAAGCCTGAAATCGAAATGTGTACTTTAATACTATACTTAGTCATTTCTTGTCGTATAATACAGTTTACAGGTGAATGTTCACCCTTTGTTCTCTTTACACGCAGTTCTTTTTCTTTTTCTTGTATTTTTTTTGCAAACGCCACTGAAACTACCTGAAGCTTAAAGAGCTTTTTTACTGGTAATAATTATGCCAATTCATTCATTGCTTGCCTAATCATGTTGCTTTAAACATCGTGAGGTACAAAACACCCGCGGCTTGTAGAAAATGTTCAGTCCACCCGTATAAACAGGTACTAAATGCCTCTAAAGTTGGAAGTGTCTCTTCAGCTTTTTTCTTAGTTGGCGTTCTTTTCTTTCACCAAATTTCTTCTTACGGCGTTCTTACTTTACGCCCTTTTTCTTTAGTTTTGAACAACCTAATTTGTAGACTTACACCCTTCTGGGTAAAGGGTGTCATGTAATAATTAGCACCATTTTGAAGGGATAATTAGCACCCATTTTGAAGGGTGTGAGGTGGCGGGAAAGATTTGTTTGTTATTTAATATAACTCTATGTTATAAACACAAAAAATACCTCGTCATAATTAAAACGTGTTTGCAAATCCGCGTGTTGATTTGTATATTCTCATAGTAAATCCAAACTTCCAAAATTAGCGCTAAAATATCTGTTTTTTGCCACAAGTAACCGAGTAAACCACTCGGGGGGCTTTCCTCTGCTGCATATAAAAGCAAGAACAGCACACGCATTACTGAGTACGTATGCACTCACTGTACCGCTTGCATACCGTTGGTTTCTTGCTCAATTCATTTGTGTTCCAACTGTTACTTGTGCGTATTGACTGTTTGTGTTGTCACGCGCTGCGAGCTCAGCCGATTCACATTTCCACTGTGCATGCCATCCCTAGAAAAAGGGTGTGAGGCTCAAAACCCTTTTTTAGGGGTGTTGAGCTCAACACATTTTTTCATCCGTACACCCTTTTTTTTGCCAAACACCTTTTCAGGGTGTTAGCTATGGGACAAGATTTTTACAGCCTTTTCGGCCAAAAAGAGTGTAAAAAAGTTTAGTGTGTTGGATCTCGTGTGGCTGTGTCCACGTGCACTGTATTTCTCTTGGAGAAAAAAACATGATAGAACCGATTCAGTCGTGAAGATGGTTCGACAAACAGATCGCCCTGGGGTGCACAGAGGACTTCAACGCGCTCCTTTGCAGTAGATGCGAGTGAAGATATGATAATTATGTAGGCACCTGGGCATAATGAATGGTCTGGTTAGAATTAGAGAAGAAAGGCTTGTTCTATAAATATGTTTTACAGAAAGCATACCAGTCGAAGTAAGCGGCTAACGTGTAGTGGCGGATTTGAATGATCTTGTTGCGATTATGTTTTGATTTGCCTGCCATTACCATTTGCCTTCCTCACCACTCTCGGCATTGCGTCTTGCACCGGCCGTAGGCTATACGCACTTAAAACGCGTTTTAGGGGTGTCTAGCCAACGAAGGCAGAACTCGGATTTTTCTTTAGTACAGCGAACGATTTGTCCGTCCTCAGTAACACGAAGGAATTAAATAATAATTTTGGACCTCTTCGTTCGCCGCAATACATCGGCTGTTCCTCAACTACAAGTGCCAGCCGCGGTGTCGCAGTGGCTAAGGCGTTGTGCTGCTGAGCCTCATCAGCGGGTGCGATTCCCCCCGCGGTGACCGCTTTTCTGATCGAGGATAAAAGTAAAAACGACCATTTTTGTAGATTTGGCCTAAAAAACCTTACCACCTGTTACACATTGTGATTTTTTTTACCTCGGCCGCACCTCCGCGCCGACGCATGCGGTCTCCCCACCCTTCAAGTCTTGTGTGTATTGCTTCGGTTACCGTAGGCGGCTCGGCCACAGTAAAAAAAAAAAATGTTGACTGCAAGTTTTGACCTACCGACCTTACGCGCTACCACCTTCAACGCGCCCTATCAACGCCCCCGCCCCCCCCTCCCCCCCCCCCCCCGCGAAACAATTTTGCAATACTGTACCTCCTCTTCAGACACACGGACGACTTTGCCTGAAACGCTGTAGACGATAGTCTGTAGGACAACGCAGCACGCAATCGTACACGATGTACTGTGCGCTCTCCCCTCCATGCACAGAGCGAAAGGTAGAGAAAGATGTAATGTTTAGAAAGCATTGGCGGCATTTGTTCATGAAGCTAGCCAAAGTCGGAGAGCTTACGTAAAGTACCTGCGGCCGCTGAAGCGGCGGCGCCTCCCCGAGGACCCTGGCGAAGGTTCGCGCCGAAGAAAACCCGCGATTGCTCTGTTCTAGGGAGTGTGTGCAAAATGAGCGAACGGTTCTCGGTGCGCCGAACCAGGCCCTAGACAGAAGCTCTCCATGAGGGGGTGACGAAAGAGAGGGTCCAGCGCGCTCGCTCTTTTAAATATGAATGAGCACCCTCCTCCAGTCCAGGAACACCTCAGGAGTGTTGCTGAGCCACAGACGCGTCCTGGAAACTTGGGTTTATTTGAAGACGGCAAAACTGTTCAGTATCAAATGGATTCAATTAAAATCCCCGTGGTGCTGTACACAAATCAAACGGCATTTCTAGCCTTTATGAATGCCCCCAACTCTAAACAGGTAGTGATTTATATGTTCCCCGTCTTCAGCAGATATATTCATAAATGACCGTTGTATGCCGCATTATACAACCTAATCGGCCCTCTCGATGCGTGCGGTATCAATAAAACAATGAATAGTTTATTGGTGTGCCCTTTGGATCATCTGTGCGCTTTGCCCTTTGCATCCTGATGCCAGCCATCTTCACTGCACCGTATAACCAATTCTGTTTACGCTAAAGGAACAGCGGTTACCTATACGTCTTGCAACAGGCGCATAATTACTAACGCCCTGGGAAGTTATCAGCAGATACATTAGCAATGCTGGTGTATATATAAGAATAAAAATCCACCCGTATCACACCACTGGTTTCTTTTAATATAATGGCACAGCAGACAATCAGAAATAATTGGTGTAATAATCAGTTGTGCGTACCTAGCCTATTATTATAACACATAAGGTTCGACTTTGAATTTTCCAAATACTCAAGCAGAACTATAAAAATTCATTACACTGACCTTTGAAGTACGTTTCAACGCATAGCATAACCTATGTTTGAGCTGATTTGTGCAGTAACCTTAATACTTTGTCAATAATATTCGGGGAAGCCTTCCTTTGAAGCATCAAGGTGCGTGTTTCGTAGTACGTTGCCAATTTCGTTTTTTCGCATACATACAGTAAAAACGTGTTAGTTTATGGAGAATTCGAATTTATGGGCAATTTCAAATATTCAGTTAGGGGTGCCGAAGCCTCCAAAAAAGTCTCTGTATAAAAAAGCCCGATAACCCGAACGCCACCCAGTGGCGTCCGCCACGGATAATGCCAACTATGCCCCATAACGCCGGAAGCTCAGCGCATGGCCCACGGCCAGTGGAACGCACGAAGAACGCAGAGAAAATGTAAACCAGGTAAAAGCATATCTAAAGCTCCCATGGCGGACGTTTCGAGTGAAGTTTTTTTTTCGCCGAATATGTCTATGTGGACACGAGTTCAGTGCGTTGGACGTGCTGACAGATGGCATCATTTCTGGGGTCCGAGGCGCGGAACCTGTCGCTGCGACTGACTACGAGGACAATGGTGGACTAACACCAGTGCGTCCATCGCTGAGAGTGAATGACCGTGTGGAATACGGCCCATCCATTCAACAGAAAAGGAAGCCTTCCGCTACATTCGCTTTTTACGACGAAAAGTGTTTTCCGCCTTCAGTTTAAAAAGGTATACTTCAATCACGTATTTTTCTGTGCATTTAATGCCTGGCTTGCTGTAGTGCTCAACAAAAGCATTTCTCGGCTTTTGTTCTTCCCTATCGTAATTTTGAACTTTTTAATTCGATGTGAGGTGGCATCCCCTCGCCGTTCGAAATAACAAGCTCTAACTGTTTATGTACATTGCCTTTTTGCATTGATATCTAAAATGCATAGAGTCGGGCGTGCTACCGTTACCTTTGGTAGATGGCATAGTCGCCGGGCAGTAAATAACTGCTATTACAAAAAGAAGCTTTGTATGCATTATTGATGGCCTCGTTTGTCGCGGAAAAACTTCTTCAGGAAAGCCATCTTTACTCGATGGGTCTCCCAAAACGATGATAATAAAGAACGCACGTTCCAGCACTTCAAGGCAAAAAATTAAAGCCGTTCCACTCAACGTGAAAGCTGTCAAATGCAGAGCAGTGATTCGCCATAACGCCCTGTGGCACCGTTATCCGCTTACTGTTACCACCCATCACGCTCTTCGCCTCCCTGTCTTACTTCTCTCTTGATGAATTGAACGGAGGTTTGTCCAAAGCAGCTCAAATTTCCCGCCTTCGCAGTGCTCGCGCGCCCCCTGCCTGGAACGAACAGCGCGAGCGGTTCTCGCACGTGCCGGCACCTTACTGCGCAGTCCACAACGCGTTGTTTTTGGCGGTCCCATCTCCCCGCGAGGGGGACTAGAGTAAATGCGTCGCATAGGGGTGGGTGTATTGCGTTAACGTTTAGTGTTTGGGGAGTTGGTGGTAGTGAATGCGTTGTATCAGCAGCTTCTTGACGTAGTTTGAATGAGTCAAGGATAAGGCGCGTTCGTAGCCTCCATTCTGTGTCGGCTTTGTGGCGCAGTGGGTAGAGCACCATGTACATTGCGTTCCGCCCGCACGGTCGAGGGATCGAAACCAGGTGCGGGATAGTAATTTTTCATATAGTGTAGGGAGGGGTGCGGACAACGACGGTGCGGACTACGACGGACGTCAACGCGGGTGACATCGTGAGTTACTGAAATGCTCTGCGTTTAAAAGAACTCTCCCGTGTTCAGAATCGAACCTCTGTCCCTGGCGTTATGAAGCCGAAGTTTATCTGATGAGCCATTCCGACAGTTTGTTTGTAAACTTTACTAACCAATATACCTTCGGAACAATATTTAGTGGTTGCAGAGGTTTTAGGGACACAAAAACATAGCTTTGCGCACAGAAAAAAACAGTTGTTCGCTGCAGTGTGCACCAAGGGTGAGCATGTTTCCTCATGGAAGTGAACAGCAGTCGAGGGTAATGGCAACAAAGTCACAGAGCGCATGCGCAATTTATGTGAGAGAGCTTTCCGAATGGGTGGTGGTGTCATTTGTGTACAGTGTGGAGGGAAAACGGGATAGGTGCAAAGAAATGGGGTTGAGGTTACACGATCGAATATATCTGGATTTTGGACATTGATTTTAACTCGCGTAGGATGAGGGAAAACTTCGCGTTTTAGTCATATTTCTCTTAGGCAAGGGTTTTTTTTTACTGTGCCCTCAAGCATCACTGATGTTGAATGAATATTTGATTTGGTTTTATTTGGTTTCCTGTTGGTGAGTTGATTGTGATTACTTACGTATACTAGTCATTGTAGTGCCACTGTACAGCCCCTGTAGAAGTAATGAAGGAATTGATCCCGATAACATTTAACAACGGTCATGATGATGATTACTCATGGTAGCATATTTTTCGCTCCTGCAGGTAAAACCTATTTCCGATGCCACTGTTTCTATCGCATGAGCAGTCGCTACTGCAACCAACAACACTATATAGATAACTACCGACACCTCACGTACAGCTTTCCGGACGCCTAATTACCCGTCTTGGCTGAGACACTGGTAACTGCGCCAGATGCGTGGCCCTTGTGGTGGGGAAAGCGTGCGGTGGTGACGCCACCGCGCTGGAATTGTGTCGGCTACAAAAGCCAAACAGTTCATTTAAGAGGTCGCGCGTACTGTACATGCAGACAAAGCTTCCCCCTTGGCTTTCTGTGTGAGCACCACTTCCATATTATTTATACTTGTATTGAAAATGAACACCACTTTAATTTCAAGGCCCTCTAATATATATTTTAGCCATCCGCTGCCAAATGCCTATTAACCAATGTGGAGCTACGCTCCTAGAACTTGTTTCACGTATCGGTCCCAATTCCGCCGCATTGAAGATCTCCACAAAACGGAATGATTCATGTGGTTCACAAATATAAGCGAAGTTAAAATTTCCATGCACTGGAAAAAGGTAGCGAAATGTGTGGGAATGCCAATAAGTATTATTGGCGGCTGTGCGTTGCAGGTGCAAGCTGGATATATGAGAGGTGAAAGCCAGTACGAGTGTGTGTGTGACTGGAGGATGTAAGTGGCCAGCGCGAATTTGAGTGCGTGTGATTGCCAAAATGGGTGGTGAGTGTGAGGAAGTGCGAGAATCAAATTCTAGTGGTTGACTGATTATCACGTTTAACGCGCTGACGCTACACAGGCGAGGAGGCGCGCCGCAGTGGAGGGCTCTGGATTAATTTTGACCGACTACGGATCTCCCCGTCCACGGAAATCTCGAACATACGGGCGATCGTACTTTTTGCCTCCATGAAATATGCGGCACCCCCAGCCGGAGAGCGAACCCGCGTCCTTGGGCTGAGCAGCAAAACGCGTTAGTCCCTGGGCAACGTCGGCGGGAATGCAAGTGGGGTGTGCTTTTTTACGTTTACTTTAATAAAGATTTTCTTAGTGAGTGTAATTGAGTGGCATTCTGATTGAGTGTCATCCAGTAATGCGGAGGTACGGGGGTACCTCATTTTGCCGCCCCACAAGGCGTGTTATCCTTCCCCATTCACAATACTCTAGATGAACAGATCGCATCTGACCCTCAGGTGCATCTCGAACGCCTAAAACTGTCTACACCACGATGTCCTCAGAGTTTTCTACCCAACAGACTCCATCTCTCTCTTCCTGACTCCTTCCTACCTCCTGGTCCTTCTACTCCAACCTAGACCTCCTCCTGGTCTAAACGCATTACTATTCGGCATATGCCACCCTGCTCACAACTTGGTCCGCACACTACCACGCACCAAGCAATTGAACAAATGGACTAATTGGCTTGAACACAATAGCGCGGAAATCTCCTTTCTGGACGACAGTTGTAAAAACGCGTCCAGAGTAAACACCGCGACGTTCAATTTGCCGAAACTCGACAGTACACGTCGCTTTGCTACTCCTGTTGTAGAGAAGGTGCTATCGCCCTGCCTAGCCCTACCCGGTCTGCAGACACCATCTCCCCCTTAAAAAACACCCAACTTGTACATGCTCAGAATGGTTCTGCATAGCCGCCGCTACCGGTCATGCTGTCACTGTCGGACCTCCCGGCGCCCCACTTCTACTGCTTTGTGACTGGCAAGAGGCACTGCGCAGTATAGATCGACACGGCCCGCACCCTCATTCTACAGACACCGTACACAGTGCCATCATTCCCCTTCCTCCCTTTAGGATAACAAGGCTATCGGTGCCCGGCCACGTCAGCGTGAACTGCAAGTCTACTCCACGCGGGCTTACCCGAAAACTCCCCCAAGCCGCAATGCTAGCCACATCTCGACCTTTGTTGTGGCCACATACCTACCACCCTTGAACTTAAAAAGGTCTAGATCGCCAGGTCCGCCGATTGCATCTCGGGTCGCTACATGCCAGTAGGCAGTGTTTTTCAGTTCCCCACCCTGCTCTCAAAGCCGCATATTGTCGCGTGGATTGTGTGTTAAGCAGGGCAATCTCCTGTTTAAGGTGTGTAAGTGTCATTGCACTTGGTACAATCTCCAAGTGATGGATACGTGCCGTGTTTCCTGGTAAGCCGGCTAGCACGAAGACGACGACACAAACGCGTGCCCCGGGCCCCGCGCGCTTGACTCGGTCAGCCATTTTCGCTGAGATTTGACGTGCTCTCTCGCCTTTCCATTTTAGGCGCGCCGCCCCTAATAAATCGGTGCAACACCGTACAGCCGATTTTGCCTGCGTCTATCGGGACGCAACACTGGTGGAGGAGCCGGGTACACCCATGCCTGGATCGCAGTCGGACACCAGCCCCGAAAGGCCTCGTCTCGTCGACACCCCCGTGCATCGGACCAGTCGCCGCACGCTCGGTCTGTCCCCAGAACTCTCGGGCCTGCCTAACAACGTGCCCCGAGTCAACCTCCGGTGTTAACACCTCAGCCTCAATCTCGACCGCCTCCGGTGATGGCCACCTCACCTCCGGTGTTAACACCTCCGCCTCAATCTCGACCGCCTCCGGTGATGGCCACCTCCCAGGTGATATTCCATCAGCCCCGCACCCCGAACGCGTTCCATGGTGAGGTGTTCGAAGATGTTGAAGACTGGCTCGCGCATTTTGAGCGTGTTGCCGATTTCAACCGATGGGACGATCGCGAGAAGATGCGGCAAGTCTACTACTCGCTGGAGGACGGTGCTCGCACATGGTACGAGAATCACGAGAGGAGATTGACGACTTGGAACGACTTCCGTCAGGAGCTCCAGGAAACCTTTCCGAACACCGATCGACGAGACCAAGCGCTGCGTTTGCTGGAGTCGCGTTTTCAAAAGCCCAACGAGAGTGTCGCCATGTTTTCAGAGGACATGGCTCGCCTTTTCCGCCGCGCTGATCCAGCCATGTCTGAGCCAAAAAAACTCCGATACCTTATGCATGGAGTCAAGGAGCAGCTGTTTGCTGGGCTTGTTAGAAACCCACCACGCACGGTGCAGGAGTTTATCAAGGAGGCCACGGCTATCGAGCGGGCTGTGCAGGAGCGTAGCCGGCAATATTGCCCGAATTACAACCAGAAGTCGCGCCGATGTCGCTAGTATGACCTGTGACGAGAGCTCCTTGCGGGACCTAATACGGTCAGTTCTTCGCGAAGAGCTAAATAATCTTGGTATTTCGTCCCAGCAGTCGGCTCCTTCTTTGGCCAGGATGGTGCGCGAGGAGATACACCAAGTGTTCTCACCACCCGATCCGCCGACGCAACATTTCCCTACAAGCTACGCCGCGGCTATTCGTCAGCAAGCTCCAACACTGCCGACTCCACCACCCCCGCCACGTCGCCAGCCACCCTTGCCGGTACATCCTTGGCCCGCACAGGAACCTGCTGTCCCGCCACGTCGCCAGCCACCCCTGCCGGTACATCCTTGGCCCACACAGGAACCTGCTGTACGTCCGCCAGTACGAAAGACGGACTTGTGGCGCACGGCAGACGGGCGGCCGTTGTGCTACCACTGTGGTGAACCTGGCCACATACAGCGACGCTGCCCCTATCGCGACATTGGTCTTCCGGGATTCTCTCCTACAGCTCCTCGTCCGCGGTTGGGACAGCGGCCTGCCGAAATCGCCGATTATCTCGCCGCACAAAACGCTACGTCTCCCGACAGTCGTCGATCACGCTCGCCGTCTCCCGCAGCCCACTTCTCGCCGACCCGTCGTAACCCTCGAGACAGCCGCCCGGAGGTTTTCCAGCCCCCGGCGGGAAAACTAGGCGAAGCAACCTCCGGAGGCAAGGTTGCTGAAGACCGCAAATGTAAAGACCTTCAAGCGACGCAGACGACGACTGAAGATATAGCGACGAAGACCCGACGAATTACCGACATATTACCCCCACCCCATGCAAGTACACGACGACGACGCCACTGAATACTGACAGAGTCGCGAATGCCGACCTTCCTATTACCATCGACGGGCATGAGGTGACCGCGTTACTCGACACCGGCGCGGATTATTCAATCATTAGCCAAGAACTTGCCGACCGTTTACGGAAGGTCAAGACTCCGTGGGATGGTCCGCAGTTTCGATCTGCGGGAGGTCACCTCATGACGCCAGTTGGGAAGTGTACAGCACGGATTGGTTTTGGGGCGCTGACTTTGTTGGTACTTTCGTCGTTCTTCCGCGGTGCTGCAAGGACCTGATATTGGGTATGGATTTTCTGCGCGAGCACAATGCCGTTATAGATCTCGGAGAGCGCCTGGTGAGACTGTCCACAAGCCTGCCTCGTGAACAGCTTACCGACCAGCGCCGTTTGCCCCTTCGTATCGCCGATGAAGACGTGAGCCTGCCACCGCGATCCTGCGCATTCGTTTCAATATCGTGCGACGATCCCTGCACCGCCGACGGGGTTGCCGAACTGCATACTGCGCTCTTTTTCGACCAGGGCTTTGCCATCGCAAGAGGCCTTGTGCGCCTGTCAGGCGGCCGCACCAATCTCTTGTTGACTAATTTCTCCAACGAACGCCGGCACATCGCGAGAGGGACTACAGTAGCATTTTTTGAAGGTATCGACAAAGGAGAATGCTGTTTTCTGCTTCAAACCAGCCCAACCACAACGGCGAGCGCTAAATGCACAGTCGACGTCAACTCCAACCTCTCGTCGGAAAACCACCGAGCGCTCCTTGACCTCCTTCAGCACTACGAGGACTGCTTTTCGTCCACGTCTGGTGTCCGTCAGACACATTTGACAAAACATCGAATAATCACCGAGGAAACGACGAGACCCATACGCCAGAACCCTTACCGTGTGGCCCCAAGGAGCGCGACGCGATACGGCGGCAAGTACAGCAAATGCTGGAAGACGACGTCATCGTGCCGTCGAATAGCCCCTGGGCGTCTCCGGTCGTTTTGGTAAAAAAAATGGGACATTGCGGTTTTGCGTGGATTATCGCAAGCTCAACCAAGTGACAAAAAAAGACGTTTACCCGTTGCCTCGAATTGACGACTCGTTAGACCGACTGCGAAGCGCCCGCTATTTTTCGTCCATGGACTTAAAAAGCGGGTATTGGCAGATAGAAGTCGACGAAAGGGACCGCGAGAAAACCGCTTTTGTGACGCCGGATGGACTTTACGAATTCAAGGTTTTGCCCTTTGGATTGTGCTCAGCCCCGGCTACTTTTCAAAGACTTATGGACACCGTGCTGTCGGGCCTCAAGTGGCAAACATGCTTGGTATATCTGGATGACGTGATCGTATTTTCGACCACGTTCGAAGAACACCTCGAACGTCTTCAGTCGGTCCTCGAGGCCATAAGATCTGCCGGACTTACGCTGAAAGCAGAGAAATGCCACTTTGGATACGAGGAACTGTTGTTCCTTGGCCATGTGGTCAGCTCTGCCGGAGTTCGTCCTGATCCTGGCAAGGTAGAAGCGGTCGCCCAGTTCCCCACGCCCGTCAACAAGAAAGCCGTGAGGCGTTTTTTAGGCCTGTGCTCCTACTACCGGCGATTTATTAAGAATTTTGCCCACATTGCGGCGCCCCTGACTCGTCTTACGCGGGATGATGTCGCATTCCTCTGGAGTGACGGAGAACAGAGGGCGTTCGGCGAGCTGCGGCAACGGCTGCAAATGCCACCAGTACTGGGCCATTTTGACGAAAACGCCGCCACCACGCTCCATACGGACGCCAGTAACGTTGGACTTGGAGCTGTCCTTCTGCAATGGCAAGACGGTGCCGAGAGAGTTATAGCGTATGCCAGCAGAACACTCTCACGGACAGAAGCCAACTACTCGGCACCGAAAAGGAGTGTCTGGCCGTCGTATGGGCGGTGCTGAAATTTCGACCGTACCTATATGGTCGTCCGTTCACGGTGGTCAGCGATCACCACTCACTCTGCTGGCTAATGAGCTTAAAAGACCCGTCCGGACGCCTAGCACGCTGGAGCCTTAGGCTTCAAGAGTTTGATGTGACTGTCGTGTACAAGTCCGGTCAACAACACGCCGACGCCGACTGCCTCTCGCGAGCACCAGCTATTCCAGCGTCGTCAGATGACTACGGCGATGACGACGCATTCCTTGGCGTTCTGGACGCATCCTCTCTGTCGGAGCATCAACACGCAGATCCGGAGCTGCGGCCACTCATCGAATTCTTGGAAGGACGGACCTCCACCGTACCGAAGCTGTTTTCGAGAGGGGTATCATCCTTCGGATTCCGGAATGGAGTTCTTTACAGGACAAACTTTTCCCCACGTGGCAGAAGCTACCTTCTTGTTTCCCGCAGCCCTCAGGAACGACGTTTTGCGGGCTTGCCACGACGAGCCGACAGCGGGTCACCTAGGCTACACCCGTACCCTGGCCAGGATCCAGCAATCCTATTACTGGCCCAAGCTGGCAGCCACGGTGCGACACTACGTACGCACGTGTCACGAGTGCCAACGTCGTAAAGCACCGCCACTCCGACCAGCGGGTCTACTGCACCCTGTTCAGATTCCAGCAAAACCTTTTGAGCAGGTCGGAATGGACCTTGTGTGTAAGTGTGTATGAATGGAGTGTGTGGACTGTGTATGTATGGGTGGGATGTATGTGGACTGTGGTGTGGATCGGATTGCCTGAATGAGTGTTAAGTGGTCATTTGCACTTGGTACCCTCCAAGTGATGGATACGTGCCGTGTTTCCTCCTGGTAAGCCGGCTATCACGAAGACGACGACACAAACGGTGCCCCGGGGCCCCCGCGCGCTTGCCTTTGTCAGTCATGTTTTCCTTCGCTGAGCTTTGACCCGCCTCATCGCCTTTCCATTTTAGGCGCCGCCCCAATAAATAAATCGCTGCAACACCGTACAGCCGATTTTGCCTTCGTCTATCGGGACGCAACAATACGTTAAGAGAAGCACAAAACTTTCTCTTGTAAGATACCCCATGTTAACTTATATACATGGTACCCTCTCACGACCCCACTCGCCCTACACAGGATTGTTCTTCGCACCATCACTGCGCCACTTTCCTTGTATGCCATCGACGAAATGTTCCGCCCACCTAAGTTGCCGCATCGCTTCCTTGGAACACTACCGAGCGCGGGTCACGGCGTGGGCATTAAGTTGATGCAAGAAATTCTGGTCCCGTCTGCCTTTTGGTTAGTAAGGAAATCTGGGAGATTTAAGGAGCGGCCATCTATTAATGAGGAGACTTGCACGACGGCCGGGACCAGGAATGGTCCAGATACTAAAGGTTTCTGTCTCGCTTTCATAATCATGAGCGTGCTTTGTTCTTCGCATGTTTCACTCTACATTACTATGACTCAGAGCCCTGACCGATCCCGCTTCTCGGATCGATCTGTGTTATTAAACTTTGATACCAGCAACCTTGGGCTGTAGCACATGCCACGGAACGCAATACCTATGTCAGCTAAAGCTGAAGCCACCGGTAGATTATGTGGGAACTTAAAGTAAAAACACCTTCAACCACGTTTATCTTACTGTCGGCTAATTACGCGTGAACATGTTTTTTTAATGGCGTCCAAAATTTGTAATCTCCGCCAATTAGTGAGGCGATTAACCTGATATTGCGTAGCACGAACTAATCAGTTTTTTTTCGTATGGCGCCGGTAGATAAAACCTACATAACGTCTGTACAGTCGTTTGTGTGCAAGTAAAATATCAAGAAATACACTGAAAATGTTGAAAAATAGCGGCAGTGGAGAACAGTGCAATATTATGAACGCATGTTCCGCTGTATCAACTTACCACTGTGAAGCTACTGCGCATAAAATATACGCAAAAATTATCTTAAAATATTTCCTAAGATTTTAGGAATTGTTTCTGGAATATATGAAACTGGAAAAGGGACCACAAAGGTAGTTTTTTTATGACACCCTAAATAACAGACAACCGTGTGACAAACGTCTGACCCCGTCCCAATGCTGGCTTCCTGGGCAGGAGAAGGCCATTTTAGGTTGTGGTTTTCTCGCCTGCCGTATTTGAGTCACAAAAGATAAAATGGACAGGTTTCGCGCTTGTGTAAAACCTATTTCCTCGACGTTTGCAGACACTTTGCGCGCGTAGGCTGTGGAGATCCACAGCAGGAGTTTCCCGTCCCGTCCTCTATAAGCCAAAAGTACACGTTATTGCCACCACTGGCTTAGTTGAGAAGGATGAGTTTCGACGCCGTCGCCAGGGGAGCAGATAAATGCTTTGTGCTGCCCCATTTTATGGTGCCTGGATGAACGCGCGCCGCAGCAACTACGCGCATTCAGACACCTCCAGCCGATTTTTAACGTGTGGCTACCGCCTCGCTGCTGAGCAAAACAAGGGGGGCATAAATTTTTTGGCCATTCGGACGGCAGTCACAAGTACGACTCCAGGCGACGCAATGGATTTTCCAATACGCTTATGGAGAAAAAGTGGTAGCGAGAGATGGCAAGTGGAGCCAAAAGATTTTCAACCGTGACCATGAGCAAATGCTTGTGAGCGCACACGAAAAAGGTATTGCCCGAGTTGCAAGACTAAGAGCGTGCATGTCAGCATCCTGCAATGGACGGATGTGTTTATGGGGCTTATTGTGAGAGCTCCCTCCGGCCCACTGCGTTAACCACGGCGGGGCCCGCTGAGTCGCAATGGGTTACCATTAGTGACCGGAACTTTAGGCAAAATGGTTATTCTGCTCTTAAGTCTGTATCAAGTTATTTAGCATACACGCACAACCTAGGGAAAGCGGAGCGTATTAAGCAACAGTATATTGTATCTATAAGTTCCTGTTGTGAATATACGGGCTTTTTATAGCCCAGAAATGCGTTTCGTGTTGTATATGCCTTTTTGGTTTTTGGGGTCTATGTTCTGCGAGGTCTGTTCTCGCTTCTGAAGCACGCAACTGGGTATTTATTGCAGGATGTTTCTGAGGAAAATACGCGAGCCGTGCCAAACGAGCTGAGAAATGCCAACCATGCTCCAGCCTCCGCTACCTCAACCTCGCCACGTCGGCCGAGCCGCCAGAAGGCCTTGCGCAGGGACACCGCAGCGAACCTCACCGATGTCATCTGTTTCCACACGGGCTGTGTTGTTCCCTGTACTTCTCAAGCGCTGTGCACACGGGCCAACAGCGAAAACGTTTGTGGTGTGCCATATCCAATGCTAAAGTAACAAAAGCAAAAAAATTAAGCAAATGAACGTGACACAGCCGCTTAGACACCGCCCAAGGTCAAAGACGCAACCGTTGTGAAAACTACGTGCAAATCTAACAAAACAAATTTTAAGGTGATCACGCAGCAAATGTACGAACAAAGAACGACAAACAGAGCTTTGGAAGTCATAATCTCTGCCCTTTTCAAGTAATGTATTCGTAACCCCCGTCATTCAACGTGCAGGGTAAACATCAGGGGCATTTGGGAACCTAGCTATAATGAAAGTAGTTCAAAAAATGGCGTTCTGTCTAAGAATAATAATTGATATAGAGTGCATTCTTAAGGAATTGTGCTTTTCCGCCAAGGTTGCTAGGTATCTGCTCCTGAAGAACAGAACAGCTCAGTACTTTGTACGGAGTTTTTGCACTTCCTTGTACCATCCTTAGGATTCATTGGTGTTGTGAAAAGCTGAAGAGGTCGTTCAGCAGTGGTAACGGCAAAATAACTGCAGTTAAAATTTTTATGTGATGCGTGGTTGGGTATTTAAGCAGTAGATACCGATTGTGCCTCTTTCACCAGAGCTCACTAAAAAATAGCAGTTGCTTAGCTCGGCTATGCCAGGATATACGTAGCGTGAGCTAAGGTTCAGCTGGTTTTTCTTAGGTTTCCTGGTTGTCTAGGATTGGCTGATTATCATGATTACTGCTGCTAAAACGATTTCCAATCCAATCCAATTCAATCTAATACAGTCCAGTCACTGCTCCTGGCACATGCGCAGCATGGCTCTCTAGGAGCCACGCAAAACGGCTATCAAGCGGCTCCGGCGCAGCGTCAGACTTGGCCACTGCGCAACAGAGGCGCACAGCGAAGAACGCATCGGCGCCGGTGCGTCTGCCGTTGGTATGACGTTAATGATCTGGAATGTGCAGACCGGCGAATGTGCAGACCCAATTCTCTACACACCCGTACTCTAATTGGATTGCATTGGAAACAATCCAATTTCATTCAATGCAATCCAATGCTCCTTGCGCTTGTGCAGCACGGCATTTCAAGGTCCACGCGAAACGGCTAAACCTCGGCCAGCGTAGCTTACGCTACAAAAACTAGGCTACGTTCGCAAAACGTACACGAAAACATTCGCTGGGGGTTTTAATAGTTTGCTGCCGACGAAGCGTTGCAGCATAAATTATTTACACCATGCTACACTTCACCATGGCTTGGCACATTCCTGTGCTTGTTTCACTCTCTTAGCAAAATTTTCAGACCTGAGAGCACGGACAACACTGTGACTAAGAACGATGAGCTCATTTCTGGGTCCAGGACTGATTCGCCACACTCCCTGAAGCACAAGTTCCTGAGAGAACCATTCCTGTCTGACATTCTGCCATGCCCTTGGATAGGAAACTCCTGCATTCGCTAGGATAAAAGGACTGCCGAATGTTCTGAGCCGCAGACATTCTTATATTTCCAATGTAACAACAGTATGGAGCGTTAGGAAGTACAAGCACCCTACCCTTTCTGCAACTTCTGTGGACAATGGACGCCGAGCGCTGTTTTTTTCGCTCACAAGTATTGACTGAAAGTAGGTAGAACTTCAAACAAAAATTCACTGAGATGGGTGTCAGCTTTAAAGGTACCCTGCAGTGCTCCTTGAGCAGTGAAAATAAATCTTGCGCGACTTTAGATTACACTGCCAGCAATAGCTGAGCGAAATCTTGCGTGCACCTGAAGCGGTGAGCAAGGAAATCGCTGTGAAAGATGCGGGCGAACAAACCGCGCTTTTTTTCAATTTCCCTAATTATTTACAAACGTCACAGTTAAAATGACGCCATTAGTGTGGTGGCTATCCTATTGTATGTCACAGGTCAACTTTACGGCTTATTATCTGCATTTCCAATGACAATCCGACGTCGTCAGAGCTGCGCATCAAACTCTTTCTTGTTTGAACCTTGTCGAACAGCTTGAATGACCAATGGAATATTTACCTTTCAACAAGACCACCTCACCACAAATGTTTCTTGCTTCAAAAAACGCCTTAGCAGCATAAACGCACATTTGCTAGCAGACAGCCATGCTTGCTGTTTTGTTTACCCAGTCCGGAAATAGACCCCTCCACGTTGGGGAGAAAAAGCGGCGTATATCTTTCCTGATGCCCAGGTTTCCTGGGCAGCACGCGTGGATCATGTGGTGTTCTCCACCGAATCCGAGTGCATTGCCATCGCGGCTGCTTTGATAAAACTTAAGTCGCATAAGCCGCAGGAAGTCATAATTCTTACTGACTGAAAAGCAGCACTACAACTTTTGCAGCGTGGGATCCCCATGAAAAAGGACTGTCAGCGTTCCTTGCGGCTTGTGAAAGAACTTAGCAGCAAGGGTTTCATTGTGCGGTTTCAATGGATTCCATCCCATGTTGGCGTCACGGGCAATGAGACCGCTGATCAGATGGCACGGAGTGCGCTACAATTTGCACCGACAGTTAAAGTTTCCCCCATTCACTGGAACGACTTCAGGCGAACAGTGGCCGAACATTTCAGGTCTCTGGGAAATCCTCTCCGAAGCCTTGCGTCACAAAGGGGCTTACATTATCTGAGGCAACTTTGCGGTACCGCATCCGAACGGGCTCAGCAAAGACCACAACAAGGCTATTCAAGGTGGGCCTCGTGCGATCGCCCCTGTGTTCGTCATGTGCAGTGATAGGGGATATACACCACTACGTAATGTGTTGCATAGAGCATGAGGTCGAGCGGGCTGCAATGCTCTCAGCGATTCGAAAGCTGGCAGCCCCACACAGCACACCGGACCACATCGTCTTTCCAAGGGGACATTGGATGCCGCAAAGAGACGTGTCACACCTGCTCCTAAGCTTCCATGAGGAGACGGAGTTGGCAAACTTGTGCTAAAGGACACTACCTTTGGCTAATTAGGTGGTGCTTGGGCGGAGCAATTGCTAGCATATCCAGCCAGGCTAACGCCACCTCATCCCACAACAACCACCACCACCCCCACCACGAAGAAAACTGTCGAGCCTGTGAAATATGGAAGGCCTACAAAGAAAACCCCATGAGAAGCCTTTCTCCGGGAGTGAGCGGACAACATTCGACGCGTTGTCCGCGGCCGTGTTGAGGGAGAACAATTGTGCGCGATTTCTCATCTCGCGCTGTTTTCGTGATAGTAAAGAAATTTTCATAATTCTTCGGCAGGAGACTGCTCAGGCAGGAGATTCTGCCCAAAAATAAATTCAAAGTAGTCATGGCAAGTGCTCCAGAATCCCTTTTAAAGCCTTTTATTTGCTGCCAGATTACCCTGCATTTCACGTAGATCTGTTAAAATAGCCTCTCTTATCTGGATTATTGTTAGGACAAAAATAAAATTACTTTCCCACAATAAATGTCTTGTCTGCGGTTTTACTGCAAGTCGAAAATTTGTAGTAAAATATGCTGCCGAAGTAACTAAGATTTCAGCCTGTATGTGCCTAACAACACTATCTGGAGCCTATGCTGCCTAAATGGCACTTTTCAGGGCTATTAGAGACGCCAAAAACAAGACTTTTTGTTCCTTAGATTCTGGTCTCTAGTTATCGTGTTTACCGGAACCTTGGTTATGGTAGCCATGGCTATGCAGTTTTAGCAAAGCTGCAGAGAAAAAGTCAATCTACGTTCCGAGTCTAGCAGCAGCTTCCGACCAGAATGTTTCGCAGGAGCACACACACACAAGCAAGCCTTTCGAATATATTTGATACCGCCATTGAGGGGCTCAGCACCTGCTATTTGGCGAGGGGGGGGGGGGGTTAACAAATAAGGGAGACGTAGCTAATCTGGTGACGCAGATAGCAGATCCAGAATTAGTCCGAAGAAAAGGTGCGGTTTCTGGAGAAAAAAGCCACGGGCATAATTTGCGAGGTAAATGCGTCCAGGGCTAGTTTGCTTGAATATTTCTTTACGGTGCCTACTTCCGATTCTCCTGAATAAACCCCTCCACAAGAAAATACACGATTGTTTTTTTTGAATAATGAACAGGGAATGTGTTTTTACTACATTGTTTTGGGCTTGCATAGGGCCTTCAAGAGCGCTTCCCACGTCTTTCCCCGAAATGTTAGCTCGCCTTACAAACTGAATTCCAAATTTCTGTTTGTGTTTTTATGGTGTACACGATTGCACTTAGCCTAAAGGCGCCCCTTTTGGTGCTGTTTGGGGAAACTATCATCATATACCCATAATAGGTTACGTATTAATACAGACTTACAAGTTAACTGACTTTCTTTTTATCATTTCAAAGTAAAATATTGGAAAAAACACTTATGTAGAGGAATGTGGTTGGTGGTCCAGCGTTACTGAAATGAGATTTTGCTCTTATAGCCTTCTATAGCTCCTAAAGCTTCTCATTAGAGAAATCATTTGTCGTTAGTTGGCGTACATTTATAACCTCAGTTTTAAGAGGTGAACATTGTTACTTCTTCGTGCTTCCGTGCGGCAATTAAGGTGCAAATGCTGTGCTTTAGCTACACTCGTTATGCCATTAACAAATTTGCTAAGTGAACACGAAACGGTAAATGCAACGCTGATGTCAAACTAACAAAACACAGGCTTTTCGCAGTAGCAGCAGACAAACGTTTCTAAAATTCTTCTTGCTTGCTTCACAAAATCTAGCAAAAAACTCCACGTCAACGTTTCCTCCTTGAACACCACTCTGATTTATTTTTGATCTGTATACCTTATCAGCAACGACCCCTTTACTGGACATGAATCTTTATTGTACTCTGACCCGCACATTCAAAGCCAAACACGTTTGCGTATTTGGGACCACTATAATGTATACTTCTGCAATACAAAAATACTCTGTCTGTAGCCATTTCAGAAACTCAGTGTTTCTCTGTGTTGATTACGCAAAAAATAGTTTTAACAGCAATAATATTCAAGTTATAGAATTCCGCAGGAAAACGGGGTTCTCTAAAAAGCTCTGGCCCTCCAATCCGACACAAAATGGTTAATATAAACTGGAAATATTTTTAAAGCATGTGATAAAATGTACATTTATTTATAAGAAAGAAGCAGCGAGCACGCAACCTGAGGCAAAACTTTTGCCGCAAATCATGGCATTAGGTGGGAAGTCGTTTTAACATCAATCGCTGTAAAACAAAACACAAACTTACCAAAAAGAGTCAACAGAACGATGAACAGAGTGTTCATTTTCCGTGCTAGATTTCTGAGTGAGATTGAGGTAAATGCTTTGCGTGTTCCTGCAAGCCCATTTGTAGTTGATTTCAAGGTTCTCGTATGCCATCGATCAAGTGTGTTCAATGTTTGTTTTCCTAGACGTCAGTTTTTTTTCTCCTTCCGCTAAATAACTTATAAGGAACTCGTAAATGGCTTGAAACACAGCGAACATAGACAACCTTTAAGTTTAGTTATTTAGTCTAGGTATATTTCCTCTCAAACATTTCCTCTCAAACGAGAGTTTGTTTCTGGCTCGATGTTTGTGGCATTTGTACGCAGGTCAAAAACCGTCCCAACAATGCGCGCATGGTTTCAGCGTATAAGACAAGGACACACACATATCTGAAATGTTCCACAATTTCTTATCTACAGAAGTACCTGAGCGCCATTGATGTCTCATCAACACAAGTACGCGAGAACTAAGATAACTCCATGGTATCTTTTTGGTGCATGAATAACCATAGCACCTAGCGATGAAGCCGTGTTTTAGAATACAAATCCAACAGATATCGAATAATCAAGAAAAGTTCTGTAATTAACATACAACTTAGATTTAACTGAGTAATGTTATTAGAGAGGCACCTAAATAGTCAGAAGTAATTAGGAAGCCTTACATTTAAATGCAAGTATCTGAACGGGCCTGCAAGATGTCAGGTGTTTCCGAAATAAAACAGTCAGCAGAAATTCCGAGAATTGTCCAATAATGTGTAGCGTTGTTATGCCGCTTGTCGAAAGTGGGAGTTCTTTACAGCCAAATGTTTTAGTTAGCCATGTACATTTACAATTATGAATAACTACTATATTTTAACAATTACAGGTGTATCTTCAACCAAAACTACATTTTAGTGGTAATGCAGGACATTACTTTTTTCACCAGTATTCGCAATATTTCTCTATTTTTCTTATTTTCGTGGTTTTTCAAAACTTTTTCATACCGATGATACCCATTTGCGCTATTATAAGTATAAGAAAGTGGCTTTTCCGCCAAGTCTACATTTTTTTTGTGGATATGCCAGGCGTTAAGCGGTTTCGTATTTTCGCTACTCATTTCTATTTTTCATTTTTGTTGGTTTTTAAAATTCATTTCTACCAATTATCCCAATGCACGGTATGAAAACCATTACAGGTAGCACTTTCACGAAATGTGCATTTTTTGGAAAGTCTGGTCATTACACGGTTCGCCACTTTTGGCAATGCCTTTCTATTTTCCTTATTTTCCTGTTTATCAAAATTTTGTTTGACCAACTCTGTCCATCTATGCTATCGTAACCGTTGTAGGTAGGACTTTCCAGAGATCTACTATTTTGTTAAAATGGAGGGGGCTCACGGTGCTTTACTTTTCGTTACATTTTATTTTTATTTCCGGGGTATTCAAAATCATTTTTAACCAATTACCTTTATTTACGCTATTGTAACGATCACGTATAAAACTCCTGCTGCATCTGCATTCCTAAGAAAATGAAAGGCATTGTAGGTCCGGCGGTGGAGGTACTGGGCAAAGAATGCTAGCTTTAAAATTCCACTTACCTTGAGGTTTCATTACAAATTGTAGATGCATTGCAGCAGAACAGACAATTGCGCTAGTTGGTAGCTGTTCATCTTGGTAGCTGTTCATCTTGAAGGTGGGAGCGCTCACACAACAGGGACGGAAGTAGAAAACAGAGACGATACGGCGCTAGGTTGTTTGCCCATCTTGAGTGATAATAAAGTTTTGTCACTGCATCGACATAATACCACTCAAGAGCTGATAGAACCATTCTACATTAAAAGGTCCGGAGAGAGATGTGTTAGTGCCCCGTCAATTTTCGTAACAGACAAAGAATATGTTTATGTGTGCAATTCATTGTGATCGTAGCGGTTTCTTGACGCGTTATTGTTTTGCTGTTGTAATCTTTACCCTTCGATTGTCACATGTACACCGGTATTCAACCCCTGTAAAAAGTGACTTTCATGGTTTCATTTTGGGCGAGGTAAACGCACCACGTGAGATATTGAAAGTATATATTTGTGTTTCTTTTCCATAAACCAATAGTTTCGAGTTAGCGCCGTGTCGTCCCTGTTTCCTACTTCCGTCCTTGTTGTGTGAGCGCTTCCACCTTCAAGATCTAGGTGCATTAAGCCGTGGGAAGGAAACAAAAAAAATATTAAGCTGAAATTTGATGTCTCTAATCCTAGAATTTCGAGCTAGGCGTTAACATCACATCATAGTTGTCCTCCCTTTGTTGGGTGTGCATTTCTTAATACAATTTTAAATTTTGTAATTGCAATTCGCAATCATGCTAACACAGTGACTAGAAATCAGGAGTGGTCAGTTTGGAGTGCACAAGACTGCGTGTTTATTTACGCGCACGCTAGCGTACCGGTACTTAAGCGTCGGCCCTGCCTCGTTGAATATTGGGGATGTTTGTACTGCGCTTGGACCTAAATAGCCTTGTTATCGTTATCCTTCTCTGGCGCAAAGCAGCTTTTTTTTTACTAAGCTGGGATAGAAATAGCGTCGTTCTCTTCAACGATTGATAGCTTCGTACAGCGGCCAGGAAGGAGAAAACAGAAAGACGTAACAGGCACAAGGATGATCTTTGAAGTAGTTTTTATTGACACGGGCGTGTATTTAAATACGCAGGCTTGGCATTATCGCCTACAAGAAGAGAACTGGAAAGGGAAAGCATAACACCACTGATTCTGCAGAGAAAATAGTTCACAGTTGTAGACGTCAAACACGTCAACGCGAAGTAGAAGGAACCTACATTTGAGATAGCCATTTTTTTATCAGATACCAGATAAGGTTACAAGCAGAGCACAGAGGGATTCGCCCCCCAGCGATGCTGTCTCCGTCGCTTCCAAGATTTCCCTTTATTCTTACGACCGACTCGAATATTAATGGCACAGCGCGCAAAGCATAGCCGCATAGCAGTTCGTGGTGTGCTCTAATTCAGGCAATTAATCCTAACTGCCTTTGAACAGCCTATGCAACTCTCGTTGTCGTGAAGGCCTAGACGGGGGTTCAAGCAATGACGCTTTCGGCTGACATTATCTATTTATTGATTAGATGTGAAGCCTCTAATGGTCGGGCAATGTTCCTGCCCGTGTGTTGTTGTTGCGCCGTCACACCCCCCCACGTGCATGCTCGCCTTGCTCAAACGCCGTGGTGTCTTACCCTTTAATGGCTCCTGGAGCGACAGTATTGCCGGTGTTCTTCTGGGCCGGCACGAGACGAGTAGCTCACGCGCCTTGGACGTTTCATCGTCGTCGGCGGCGGGCTTCGTCAGCGAGTCTCGGCGGCCGTGATACAAGCAGCCCACAACCATCCGGGGAACGTGCATCGACCTCATCTTCAGCAACTTTAGGTTCATCCACTACAACAGCCCTTGACTTTACATTTCACAGACCATAAGGCGGTCATAATCAAAGCGGAACGCCAACAACAGCTCGACGTCACCTACGTTGAACATGATGATGATAATGCCTAAATAAAGACAAACTCATACCACGTACAACGTCTCTCTCTCTCTCTCTCTCTCTCTCTCTCTCTCTCTCTCTCTCTCTCTCTCTTCTTTGCCTCTCACTCTAACACCCTCCCCCTCCAATAAAATTACACCATCTTCCCGTAGGATGCTCATGGTCGAGCCTGTTCCCTCCCTTGTTGTTGCGCCGTCCACACCTCCACTACTCATGCGCGTCTCTCTTCCATTCTCCTCCTCACAGCCGTATAACCAGGTGTGCACATGCGCTGCGCGCTACTCCACAGCGCATGCGCGTCTCTCCTTCATTCTCTTCCTCACTCTACCCACGCGTCTCCTTACTCTACACCACACACCAACTCTACTCACACTACTTACTTAAACTGTACTTGCCACACCAACCTACCCCTACTGCTGCTTCGCATCCTCCCCCGAGTTCCCCCCTCGGTGAGATGGTGAAATGTTTTACGGGTATCTTACAGGCCCATTGTGTAGGGCATTGAGTAAGGGGAGTAGAAAAAGAAAAATAGTACATGTTTGTCTCAAAGATACAGGAGTAATTTATGCCGCAATTATGGGGAAATATGTACACGGCATTCCCGACGAATGGACGGTTGCTTCTTGTCTTTATCGCAATTTGGCTGCCGAGAAGCTGCCCTATTTTATTCCGCCCAAGCTTACCAACTGCCTCAAGCAGATAAAACGTTCAAAATAGATGATCTCACACCGTTGTTTTTCGGTCCGTGAGACGTCATGCAGTTCGCCACCACTTCAAGCCGCTTTTGTTCGCCTATTTTTGTGCTTTAATGCAGGCTTCTCCCTCAGCGCGTCCGCCGAGATGCTGGACAATCCAGAGAAAGCTCTGTTTAGCGCTTGCGCCTTTTACGACTTTATGTGGTTGCCTTGTGTTTCATCTACGAAAAAGTATAGGTCCTCAGACCAACTAACACACATGCACACACCACTCTAGAATCTGCGTCTCTTCGTTCTTGTTCCTGCACCTTACTGCGTGAAATACGTAAGCAAGAAGACTGGGTTACAGCACTACATCATCTGAGTCACGGTTCAGTGCGCCTGGTGTGCCTCCGTTTTACTGATGTGCCAGGACTATCATGTGTAGACGGTCATGCACTACACAGGCATGTTTTTCGCAGGAAAGCGCAGATAACGCTTGCGCCCCAAATAGAAAGGGTGTTTATAGCTCTAGTTCTTTGAGTAACACGTCTCGCCTTTCGGGAACCCAACGCAATCGTGCATACATGGCGCCTGTGATAGGTGTGCGAATTTACCCCTGGGGAATTCTTAGGAGCACTTAACTATGCTTGCGTTCTTTGAAGGCGAAAGCCTGGCGTTAGTTACTAATAACGTATTTGCTGGAAGATGACATTTGCGTATCCTTCTTTGCCTTGGTCTGTATGTCTTTTTGCTCACGATATTTCAGCCATTTTTTTCTGCAGCAAATTTGTGTGAGCCTGATTTTAGGTACGTGTCTTCGCTTACGGTGCTAATTACGTCCAAAATTCCTCGCTCGCCACAGGTACTGTAGAATCAGTGTTCGGCCCGCTATCACGCAGCAAAAATAAACCACTAGCTTTGAGTTACCACTTCACAGTATTGTGAAATTTGTGAATGAACCACATTTCCTCTGAAAGCTTCCTATGGTGGAATATACTAAAGAATTCTGTACATGAAGAAACAACAACAAAACTTTTGGTCGTACGCTTTCAATACACGGAGACAGCACATTCCAGTAGTGTTTGAACGCCATCAAATCGAGGATTCCATTCAAAGAATTCACATAATCGAATGACACGTGTTTTATTAATTTTCTCTTTACTGTGGCGGCCGTTTTTTTGGTCGGAGAACAATGGCGCTTTTTTGGAGAAGGAAACAGTTCAGGATTTCTCTTAATAGAAAAAAACCACGGGTCGTGAAAGTGTCTCCCACTGCTCAGCAAAGATGAATTGATTATTGATTAATCGAAGAATTGATTGATTGATTGATTGATTGATTGATTGATTGATTGATTGATTGATTGATTGATTGATTGATTGAACGATTGATTGATTGATTGATTGATTGATTGATCGATTGATTGATTGATTGATCGATTGATTGATTGATCGATTGATTGATTGATTGATTGATTGATTGATTGATTGATTGATTGATTGATTGATTGATTGATTGATTGATTGATTGATTGATTAGTAGTGGGGCTTAATGCACCGAAGCTACAACTGGGCTGTGGACCGCGCCCCTGTACCGGGCTCGGAAATAACTTTGCCGACCTGGAGACAGTTCATGTCCGCCGAAATATCAACACAAGGCCGTTTTAAATCCTCACCTTCAGAAAACCAGCCAGAACGACTTGCATGCAACCCCCATTTTTGGGCACAGCATGGCAACGCCCTAGCCACAGATTCCGCGGTTTTTTTCATTACAAAGCCACCACGGCGAGAGGTAAAGAATGCGTAAAATATAAGCGATTAATGTTAATGCAAAAGTAATAATAAACTTGTACCTGACTGAGACAGGGCACAGGAATTTTTAACAGAAGCTGCAAAAGAATCCGCCAGAAAACGCTAAAATAGGGACAGATTTGAGGATGTAGGCATACAATGCTTTTATAATTATTCGAAGTAGCACACAAACATATTCTTAAATGTAAAAGCTATGGGCACGACACACACCGTACATAAAGTTCAGTCTGCAATAAGAGAAGAAAAATGGGAGCCGCTAAAGTAATCTTAACGCCTTCCAACCCTGCAACACCCACTGGCGCATCCCAATGTGCTTTGGCAACAGTAAAATATTTGGGTTAATTAACATTAGCAAAAAAGCAAGGGTTAAAACTGGTACAGTTAAAAATTCTCCAGTTACATTGTAATGCATGGACGTAAAAGCACTTTGTTGTTTCTTGGTTCATCTTTCGTAAATCAATCTGTTTCCCTTAACGTCCACGGGTGTTCAGTCGTCAGAAGACATGTCCACTACACTCAAGTTTTTGCTTTGTTGTTTTCAGCTTAGATACCTAACACGACTTTGTTCTCGGTCATGGGTTGCTTGTTCCCTATTCTTTAGAATAACTTCTATTGTCTTGATTTCTTCTGCTACATTTCAAACACTCGTTACGCCTTGACTGTGTAAATATACATATATTGAGGGAGGACGTCCAAGGCAGGCCGTCACCAAGAACAGACGTCGCAGAGTCCGTCGGAACGGCCCGTTTATCCGAGAGGCAACCGAGAATACAGCAGCCCGAAGAATGATGTGGATGGGGTATGAGAAACAGATGAGGTGCGACATGGTGATGGTATGGTCGTGAGAAGCAGACGGAGTGCACGATGGATTGGACACGAAAGTAACAGGCACCTTCCATGTGTCCCTTGAAGCGAGCACTATCGTAGCGTGCACACAAATGCTCACACTTTTTCCCCTCCATGAAGCGACCACCGTGAAGACAATAAAGCACTATAAGACAATAAGCACTATAACAAACACATGGAATTTTTGTTTTCATAGGAAATGTATTAAACCAGTTGAAGAAAATGTTCGGTGTTACAAGGGTACACAATTCTTTTATGACAGCATCAAATCTGCAACAAATAAAATCGTCGGGTACAATTGAAGTTGATAGAAACTAATAAGCAAAATATTTATTTGGTTTTCTTCTCAAGGCTGGCCCCAATGTTTTACTATTTAAATACAGTTCGCTCTATAAATTTTTTTCCGAAAAAAACAAACGAGCACTTTATTATGTTTGTGAAGGGTATTTCGTCGTGATTTTCCAGAACTTTTGCACTGTAATATACTTGAAGTGCTGATGCTGGAAAACGGTCCTTTGAATTCAAATACTTCATCTTTTGCAGAAAACTCACGTTCGCTCACACTGAATTGTCCATTTTATTTGTTCTAGTATCAAGGTACACAAAAGCTCTAACGGAATGTTTTTGAATGATGAAACGGCAAGCACAATCACTGGCAGCAAAAATCTTCTCGGATTCCTTGATTGAAGCTGGTGCTTCTGCTGTTGAACGTCAGCAATAGCTGCTCACTTGGCCAACACAGGGGAAAAGGCTCTGCGTGCTTCGAGAACGAGAGCAGAGCTTTAGAGCTTCTAGGTTGCGCCCCACTAAAAAAGACTCGAGTTGAGGGAAAAGTTACGACGGCATGTGACCGACACAACCACAGGAATTGCACTTTTGAATTAGTATGTTCAGCAGTCCGCAAAAGCTATTGTGGGAGTAGCTACGATTGCATGCGAACGAACCGAACATGAGGAAGTAGCAAACAACGTTATACAAAGAAAGTTTACCCACTGTTTTTAGTGGAGATAAATATATCAAATGGGAAAGAGCGCTTTTAAGCTTCGAGTGCATGCCATATCTCTTTCGCATTTTGAAACAGTCTACTTAAATACGAATCAACATTGGGGCGCGGGTTATAGCTATGCCTATAGCGGACGGTTCAGAAAGGTCACGCAATGATGATCAGAAATGCTAATAAATGTATTGTTAACGAGATAACAAAGTTTCAGTGATTCGGTGTTGTCGCGCATTGGTTGCGGCATTAGACCCGAAAAAGATAGCTAAAGAGCGCAAATTTAGCATAAATTTGCAACCGCAAGTATTACGAACATATTTTTGTGAAGCTCATCTTGTATTGCCTACACGGGTATTAAACATGCGATGCATAGTCAAGGTTAAGGTGGATTTTCGACACTTCTTTTCAGCTTCGTTTGCCAAATCGCATTGTCTAACTTACTGCAACGTCCTATTCTTCAGTTCGCCACTGCGTCTTATTGCAGTTCAGATGTTTAACCGAAACAAAAAAATACCTTAAAAGAACTCCGTAGTATTAAGTGGGGAAAAAGTACTGTTTGTAAGCCTCATGGTTATGATTGTAGGAAAGTGAATTTTTTCTGGCCTGTTTCTTACCATGAGAAGAAATTGGGAAACACTAAGGTTGATCCCGGAGATAATTAAACAAAAAAAACTTTGAATTACATAGAGATCAATTCAACCTAATTCTCAGCCTATTTTGAACTGGCCAGTCAATTATGTAGAGATGGAAAAGCAGTGACCCTTGGAGAACCCCTGAACAAACCGTCGACGTGGATGAAAACACCTTCTACTAAAACAAAGTGTGTGCGTTCTGTAAAAAAGATAGATACCCAGCAAACCAGTTGCTGATTTTAAAGAATGCGGCTGTTTTTGCAATACTTTGGTGTCGAAGGTGAATGCCCTAGGAAAACTCGGATCGTATGGGATTAACCTTTCTCATTGTGCCTAAGGCGTAATTCATTATTCGTAAGCACGAATAATTACATCAGTGTACTGAATACGCAGAAGCAACCACGTTCCACATTAAAAATGTCTTTCCATTTACAAATAATTCTAATGTGTTAGTAAAATAATTATTTTAGCCTTACATAAATTGGAGGTCAGCTAATTAAGTATCTAACTACCTATGCTGTGTTAGTCACACGAGTTATAACATGTTAGAACTTTGGTAAAGTTCTACGAGAATGCAAAAACTTCAGGAATAAGTGACTTAGAAAAGATTACTGTTAGATATGTAGATTAAGAAAGGTTCGTAATACAAGTAGCTACAGCCCAATTATTTTGACAAATGTTCTAAAGGGGGTGTAAAACACCATAAGTGTGACGTCAATGTCGGCTTTTTATATGCCTTAGGCAGAATAAAGAAAAGAGGGTAAACATTGTTTTCTAGTGATAATAGACTAAGTAGGCGTTGGAACCATTGCGCGAACAAAACGGACTCGCATGTGGGCTCGAGTGTAATCATGGCACAAGTGGAAGATGAGTCTTGAGAGGATATGGGCAACTAAAATCGGCAGTGTGTTGTTTTTCTAAACACAAGGAAGCTGGTGCCGCTGAGAGAAGTCCTTTGAAGCATTTGGGGCAATATTCTCAACTGCCCAAATTCCCCAAGAACTCGGGAATTTTCCGGATATCTTTTCTGATTGGCTTTCAGTTTTGGTCACATGCTTTCTGTTGAAAAAGCGGTTGTGTGCGATGTCGTCATTTTGACGTTTAATGACGTTAACGGTCGATAGTTTTAAAGTTTGCCTTATTTCTCTTTACTCAAAGCGCATAATTATTGGCATGCAATAAAAAACTAGACTAAACGCACAGGTCATGACAACGTAGGACTCTCATTGCTATTCAACAACCATACCGCTTGGCATACACGACCTCTGTGTTATTGGCTGAGAAGGCGTAACGAAATTTAAACAGTTGGAGGGAACGAACAGGTCACACATTGGCAATTTCGGCCTGCTTAACATTGGCGTAACCTTACCTCACCGCTCGAAAATAACGGCTGCTTTTGCCGCGAAATAGGGCAAAAACTTTCGCCGACCTTCCGCGCCGTGAAATGTCCGTGAACTTGCAGCAGGCACAGTTTTGCATGATGCGCGGTTTAAATCATGTTTTCTACGGAGAGAAATAATGGTTTCGAGTATTTCCCAGTCAGCCATCACGGATAATACAAATGACATGCAGTATTTTGCTTTTATGTTTGGCAATAACATAAAAATTATTTGTTTTGCGTTACCGTAACATAAGTGGGCAGTACAAGCCTCTCCATCACAAAAAAAACCAATAAAAGGGATTTGTTCCACACTTCTTCTACTTACGCTGCTGGGTCAAATGATGGAACTCAGAGAAAAATAACAAAGAAAAAATGACTCTTGTTTATTACAGCGCTGCTTGATGTCGAGCATCGACGAATGAATGAATCGGCGACAAGGGTGCGCTGTGCGGTTTATCAGGAGTAGCACTTTACTGCTATTATGTGTCATACAAGCGATCGTCGCTGCCGTCTTTTTCTGTGATCACGCCATAAAATTGTAACATAGCAGCAGACGATTACGTGGCGGTTGGTGCCGCAGTGAAGGGTGATAGCGCAACAAAGCTTGTATTCAAGCAGAGAGCCCAACTGTGTTACTAAAAGCGACTGAAAGAAATAAATAGACACGACAAAAAATTGTTTGATGTTTTTTAGCTCAGCATCCGCCTTTCGGTCGCTTTGGATCAACGTTACTACTCGATCGCCTTGCTGTGTTGACGCCAATTTTGACCGGCAGAGATGTGTTTCTATTGTCAGCCTCACCTACCGCCTTATTTTCATAATACGTGCCAAGTATTTTTGTGTCTTTTATCCGAACGTTTTGCTAACTTGGTTGCAATCTTTATGAGGGAAGCCGTCAAATTACACTGCATGTCGTCGTAACTAAATGTGCATCACGTCAGTGATTGCTTACGTCGTGCTACGTGAAAAACATGGCGAATACCTGAGAATTGTGCAGTCGGGAATAGGGTCCTTCTTTCACGGTAACTCCTCTTTTCCCTGCGTCAACCACAAATTGCCGTGAAGTTGTCTGGGCGCTTTGCTACACTGAGTCCGGGGAAACGACATGAAAGCTACATGACCTCCGGATTAATCTAGGAAATCTCGGTGTTGCTTCTCTTCATTTTAAAAGCGCAATACATTCGATGCAGCTTTTGTTTGGGTTTCCAAAGCATCTACGCAAGTACGAACGTCTGAAGCGGTACTAGGCTTCTCAAAGTGTTGAGAAACCACCGCCAGATAACTTATTACACAGACGTCATCGGCTTACTGAAAACGGTGAAATGAAGAGAACACCAAGTTGTGCTTAAAATTGTGAAATTTAAGGTAGCCCTCAATCATCATATCCTCGTCAGTACCATCTATACCTTCGGACTAGGATTCTGCATCGGCGATGGGTCAGCTAACAAACTACAGACCCAACAGTGCACAATCGAATACGGTGTACAGGTACAGAGGTGAATTAAAAATACATTAATAGTTTTCAATTTTTGAAGTCACACATACCGTATGTGGCGCCATAAAGTACATAATACAAGTGCACTAATTCACATGGGCGTCTAAATAAACTTACAATGAACATTCTTTCTTGAGATATTAGTGTTGTCATCGCCAGTACCTCTCTCTCCAATACCTACCACCCCCCCCCTGGTTACCGACTAATCAGGTTGGCTGATAACGCCAATCATTTGGCCCATCAGCACCAGGATCACAGCCCCTCAGGTTCAGCGACTACATATTTCTCTCTTCCCTATGTGAGCAAACGACGCACATGTATGCACTATTATGCACATTTCCGCACGTTTGTTGTTGATGAGGATTATTGTTTATCAGAAATAAGTGAACCGCGAAATATTAGACGAAAGGTTTTTTGCTCTGCGCAGTGCCCGTCGGCCAGCAATCGCAGACGCGATAGTAGGTGTTGCCAGGGCATAGTTTCCCAAAAGTCTCTTAGTGCTTGCAGAATGTATAACGTATCCGGTGACACTGCAACATTACTCGGCTGTGTATTCGGTCACGACGGCCTTTGAAAGTCTACATGAGGATTCCTTTCCCGCAGTGAAGCGAATTCTGTGGTATCGTTTATTGTGTGGTATTCAGCTGCTAAATCACGATATAGCGATTGCTTCGCGCCTCTCTACCATGAACACGCTGTAGCTGCACGTCGGCATGATATGTAATCATTTTGTTTTGTTACGTTTTCGGTTATTCGCTTCGGCAGTTAACTCATCTCCAGCCGCACTCCCGTTCACGCTTGGCTAAATTCCGATTTCACAATGTTCAACGTCCGCGAGAGGCAACCCTGCTTTCGGTCAGTTCATCGAACTATAGGAATATGTCGTTTTGGAAGCTGGAAAGTGTGCGGTCACTAGGCAGGAGAGTATAAAAAATTCACTTCCGTTATAATAACTAACACGAAGAAATCTGCTTGAAGTTTTTTAACCCACGGATTTATTTTTGGCACGGCTTAATGTCACTTCATTTACTTTCGGAGTGAAGACATTTGGCTGCCGCGATCATCTGACCGCGGTTCGGAGCTGGTCTGACAGCTGCGGCAGTGACAGGACGTTTAGCACCGCTTTTATACGCTATCATGTTTATTCACTTGATGTTTTCGAGCTGTTAAAACTTTATTAAAGGCAGTGAAATTTTCTGATCTTAAGCCAATACGCTGACGCAACGGTATTTTTTACTCATTATACCGCAGTGTTTGCTCTTGTTGCATATCCGCATATCTTGTTGCCACACGGGTGTAATTAATAATAATAAAAACAAGAAACTATCTTGAGAGTACCTGCATCTGGAAAAGTAAAAAGGTTCAAGCTGCTGTAGCTGGAAAAGGAAAACGAAATCCACTGAGGCAACGCCAACCCGAAAAGCACCAAGTTTCTGGCTTTGGCATTGCATACTTTTTTATAGTACGGTATTCGCGGTTCACCCTGCTCGCTTTGTAATTATTCAGTGCGTATTTGTTTTCAATATGCGACCACCTACTAAACCACCACGTGTCTTCTATTAAATCATTTCAGAAACCTGTAACAATCGAATCCGTCCTACTGAGTACAGGTGTGCAGATGCTTATGTTTCAGCCAATTTACACTCTTTGAGGCTCCACAGTTTACCTCCGCCGAGATATACCAAGCAACTCTTCCCACGATAGTCGCGAAGGGGAGAACCCAGCTTGTATACTGCAAGGCTTGGAATCATTGATAGGTGGGGCACTGATTACTACGCATTCAGAGCTCTGCTGGAACCCCCGCAAACATAGATGAACGTTTTTGGCAACCAATCCAACGGTCACTGTCATTTGATTGCTTTGTATTTGGCCTCTTGCGTATGTTAGCTCTTCCACCTTCTACGGAGAAGCTGTATATAGGTTCCACCCGGAATACTTTTGTGTCATCATGAAGCAGCAAAACAGGATATCTGGAGAGGGAACTTTAGCGCAAAAACTTGATAACCATCAGTTTACTGCGCGTACCTCGGAAAAACAGTAATATCTACCAGTCTGACGAATCTATCTATATGAGTTTCCATAAACCATGTTTTCCATGTTTCCTCCACGCATTCCATGATCGAGAAGATCCTGGAGAGACGCTCGAGGCAGTACGATCGAAACTCAACAAACACGCTTTTTTGGTGAACCCTTTTCTTCCCCTCCCCCCAACGCACCTGGATTAGTGACATGAAGCAATCCCCGCCCGAAAACTGCGGAAACCTTTCCCAACAACCCTGCAACCCCAAGTAATTTGCCTGACCGACGGCATCTGAGAAGTGCAACACACACTGAGAATTTCGCCATCGGAAGCACCCCTTGAGCAAGAACCTTTCGCCTACAGAAGGTGTTACTTGACTCCGCCGCGATTAAACTCGCACCAGCGGCGGATGACAGGGATCTAGCTAGCCTTTCAACGGGAGACCCCCCATGTTGAGGTCCTGTAGAAAAGGTCAATACCTACTATATATTTATGTTTGTAAACCATGTCAACCGGCGTGCCTCTTAATGTTAATATACTTTCCACCTTTGTTGCTTTCTTCTTAGATTTAAATAACACTGCCTTAGTTTTACCCGCATTAATTTTAAGTCCATTGGTGTTTGACCATTCGAAAACTTCGGTAACTGCTTTTTTAGCTTTTAAAACATGACTTCCTCTATTTAACTACACAAACAAAAACCACTGCTGTTGTCTGCATACAACAGAAAGGTATCATCACAGGAATGTTAACGATGTCATTGACACATGCACTGAAAAGTAAGCGCCCTGGAATACTTCCTTGGGGCACACCGCAAAGATTATTTTGAAAGTAGAATAAACTCGCCTATTGCCACGCGTTGCTGTCCATCAGAAAGATAGGACGTAAAAAGGGAACTTGACACGCCGCGTATGCCGTAGTCATACAGTTATTTAGAAATCTTTCATAATTTAGATAGTCGAAAGATGTCTATATTCCTAAAATCGACAAATATGCCTAACGTCATTTTGTTTTTTTCTATGTAAACGATTACAAGTTCCTTCTGGGTTAAGAGCACCGTCTC
>JABSTR010003253.1:0-34357 GCA_013339765.2 Haemaphysalis longicornis | reverse complement strand
CCTTAACATCTGGAGTATAATTGTGCCTACGATTCCCGCCAAAAATAACCCGTCATTTGTACGCAGCTATTCAAAAAGAACTAGTGAAATTTTTTTATCACGTACGTACAATTACAAACATTGCCGGTGCTGCCTGCGCAATGGGCTTTAGAAAGCGAAACACAAGATCAGTATACATGCCGGGATTAAGGCAAATTGAGTTAGGATAAATAATATTTTCCCGCTAAAATACATGCCCCCGTAAAGTCACGCGCAGACGGCACACGAAAACGCACACGCACACGCGCCACACACTCACGCACCACACAGCACACGCACCCCACATGACAGCCCACACACACACACTCACGCCCACACATACAGCTCACACGCACACCCGCCCGCACATGCATGCACGCACTCACACGTGACATGCACGTACGCACGCACGCACGCACACAACTCGCACGCTCACTCACGCACGCACAAACACACGCGCACACACTCCCCACACACACATAGACACATGCACGTTCGCATGCACAGCCCATACACAGTACACGCATGCACATGCTTAGTACGGCACGTGCGAAAATGCCAGTAGCTTTTGGTAAAAAACGTTAAACATCCCCGTTTGAAATCAGGAAGCTGAACACCTGTAGTTACACAAAGTCAACATTAAGTGTAATAGACACAAAATTATTTCTGAATTTTATGCTGACCTAAAAGTAATCATGTACAAAGTAGCGTAAATATCGCAACACTCAATTCGATATTCTGTTTATTTACCCACTTTCTATCAGGTGCGGGGTTTGGTGCAAGCATGACGTGCTTCGGCCTTTACACCATGCTTTACTTTGACAAGTACAAGGCTACTGCAACCGGAGTGAAGTACGCATCCTTGGCGGCTTCCGGAATCGCTGCACCGACCATTATGTCTCTCATCGTCAATCGTTACGGTCTGCAAGGAGCTCTGCTTTTTTGCGGAGCCATCGCAATGCAAGCACTACCGCTCGTAATGCTGATAAAGCAGCCGCGTCCCTTCAAGATTTGGTGCCACAAAGTTGGCACAGTGCCTGATTCAAGCGGTTCAGGAAAGAACAAACAACTGCGATCGATTTACGCTGTTGAAATACCACAGCTCAATCAGACGTCCTCACCTCTGCGGGCATCATCACCATACCAGACTCGACCAGCTGTTGATATGGTTGGAATTTCAGCGAAAAGCGTAGCGCGAATGCTAGTTATTCCTGAATTTTACGCCCTTATAATTGTGTACTTTGCCGTCGACTGGACCGGCATGATTCACACTACCACGGTCGTCGACTATGGAAGGGACAAAGGAGTTCCCCTTGAGAGCGCCAACTACCTCCAGACTTGCGCTGCCGTCGGCGAACTTCTGGGACGAACTGTAGTCCCATTCCTGTCAGACAAGACCCCTTTCGGCCATTGTATGTTTGCGGCAGCAGGGGTGGTGGGAACGTCCCTAATGCTGTTTGGAATGACTTTCTATCAACCTTTTGCCTGCTTTGCAACCCTGAACGCGCTGCACGGAGTGTTTCAGGGATACGTGTACTGCATACGCCCAGTCCTCATCACGGATTACCTGGGACTCGAGCGCCTGCCGGTGTTCTTCGGTTTCTTGGGTGTCATTTTAATGCCCGTATCACTTGCAAACCCTGCTATATTAGGTAAGCAATATTTCTTTTATTGGTCACTGTGCAGCCTCTGTAAAACGGTCAAGCTGCTCTCTCCTCAATGCCATGCACGGGGGTTGGTGTGTGAAATTTGTAGTTTCATTTTTCATCTAACTACCTTGCCTTACAGCCTGCAAACAAACCACCCTTTACATACCCAAAACACGTCTTAAAAATGCCCGAAAAAAGGTGAAAGCTGAGTATCCGTGGAGCAACAAAGTGCCCTAAGCACGCTTTGAACGTAGAAAAAAATGAAGCCGCTACACTGTTTGGTCAACAGCATCTACTGAACAACAACTCGATGAGATTCCGTTAACGAGTAGCGCAGTGCTCACAATTTTGCTCTGGAGGTGAGTACAGCTGTCACATTGCTGTATCCCAACCAACAGTCGGCCAGTTTATGCGTAACCTTGCTATGCACGTGTCACGAAGGAAGTATTTCTCGTATTGGAGATCCTTTCATTGGCTTCCGCGAAAAGGAAAGTGGCCACGCGCTGTTTCTACTGCATACAAAAAGTGGGCAGTGTTTTTGTTGGCGCTGTGCTGTTTGAAACAAAACAAGAATGCCAGAAAACTTGTCCATCAAGACATTTGCTGTGTATTCATCAAAGTGAAAGTAATTGCTAGTTATTATGCTGTCACTCAAACCTACGTCCAACGGCACACAGCCAGAAAAGAGTTGGAGAGTGAGAAATGTTGGCGCAACAATACGTCACCTAACTCAGTTTAGGTATAAATAATAGTGCCCCAATGTCTCTGTATACTTTTATGCAGTTTGAAATATTTTTTCTAACACTTGCGTCATGCATCTTGTTCGCAACCTGCAGGATTCTTCCGGGACACGCTTGGATCGTACGACAACTTTTACCGCGTCTTTGGAGCTGTAAATATCGCCATTTCTGTGCCTCTGTTTATCATCACATTCCGAGACCGAGCAAGAGGAAGGAACTGGAACATAACTCAGCAATGTTAACGCAACAATACGGCACGTACCTCAGTTTAAGTACACATATTATTGCCCCGACGACTCTATATGTGTTCTTGAGGTTCGAAATAATTTTTATAACAATTGAATCAGTCCTCTTGTTGTGAAAGTGCGAGATTCTTCTGCGACACGCTTGAATATGCGACATCCTTTACCGCGTCTTTAGTACTCTAAACATTGCAGTTTCTGTGCCTCTGTTCATGATTTCGTTACAAGGCCGAGCCAGAGGAAGGAACTGGAAGATAAACCACGAGACCAGCCTTCTTCTGGGCTGAACAGTTTTCTTATATGGTGACTGTCTTCTCTGTTTTACGAGGGACCAGAGCGGTCAGGGTGGATTGTTTGGGTTGGGTTGTCGTTGCACCTCTAAATTCCTGTTCAAGGGTACTTTTAATTTGGTCAAAACCATCCAAAGAATTTGGTAACCATAACAAAGGTTTGTTTTGTTTATGATCGACTCTATATTAGCTTATCAAAGAATGTGCATCGCAATACCCCGTTCTCACAATGTACCTTCGCGTATAAAAAGGGCTGCCGTGGTGGCTCAGTAGCTAAGACATTGGGCCACTGAGCCCAAGGACACGGGTTCAATTCCCGCCACGGCGGCCGCTTTCCTTATGGAGGCGAAAAGCAAACGAATTGCAGCATCTCCACTCCGTGGATGATGGCGAGGTTGCGGAGTACGGGGACTCGAAATGGCATCTAATTTACCAGATATTCCTTGAAATGTTGGCCCATTGCTTCACCCGTCAGTTCGAGATTGTTGTACATTACGCTCTCGGGAAGCGATATTTGGTTGGCTCGACATTATACGCGGTTCAATAATTTCCAAGTTGCATCTGGTTGTTTCGGATTTATGTCTGCAAAAAGCCGCAAATAGTAGTCTTGCTTTGCTCGCTTAGCAGCGAATCGAGTGAATTTCTTGTTTTCCTAAATTCCTCGTACAATGCCGGGAATCTCGTGATAAGAAACCAATGGAAAAGACGATTTTTGTTCTTTATCATACCCAGATGTGTTTTGGTAAGCCATGGTTTTTAAATGTTTTAGTAGGTTTGAGCAACTTGAAAGGAAAGTGGGAAGTGTATATCTGACGAAAGATTAGACGAATTCTTGGTACGCAAAGTTCACTTTACTTTCGTTTGAAATGCTGGACCACTCATGAAGGTTGATATCTTGTTTGAAACGTTCTAAGCCTTCGTTGGTCCCACATTGCACACGAACTGTTTTATAACTGCGTGACGTATGTCTGTTCTCTGAACAATATAATGCGAAAATGGAGCAATGATCACTGATGTCAGCTGTAATTGCTTCAGTGTCATAAAGAGCGGTGTCAAGGTTAGTGATAATTAAGTCAAGAATGGATGAGGAAAGCGCTTTTACACGAGTTGGCGTTGTGATTGTGTTAACAAAACCATTTGAGTTAACGATGGCATGTAGTGTATTTGCAAGTGTTGAACGTTCAGTGTAATGAATAATAAAGTCACCCGCGCTGATAAGCGATAGATTGTTCGCGTTCACATAGTCCAGAAAAGTTTCAGAAAACTCAAAAAAAGGTAAAGCGTTACCAAGGGGGGGGGGGGGGGGGCCGTGCACGACAACACAATATCTCGGTTTAGCTTAAGAGTTAACATTTCATAATCATTCGCAATTTCCGAAAACTGCGAAACCAGTTCGAACTTAGGAGTACAATCAACATAAATAGCAACTCCGCCTGCCCATCGATTTTTACGAATAAGCAAAAATGTGTTATAGCCATGAAGCTCAGTTATGTCACTGTCATCACTGTACCAAATTTCTGTTAAGAGTACGAGTTTGAAATTTAATTGAACTTCAATCAAGAAATGTGTAATTGTGTCGCCTTTGTTTGAAGCGGAGCGGGCGTTTATATGCAACACCGACATAAGGTATTTTTGAGGTTGTGTTAGAGACGTAGGTAATAAGAAATTTTGATAATTGTTTTGGACCATGAATGGGGTTGGTTTAGTGACAGGAATGTTAAGCAGATCTTTGCAAGATTCTTTTCACAAGTATTGTGAACGGAGTTGCTATCTTCCATTTGTTTGGCCAAGAATTTCCCATTCACACACCACACAAACTTCCAGTTATGGTCCCATTTCCTCTGAACCGCCATCCAAGGAAGTTTCTTAAGGGCTGGGCAAAGGTGTTCGTTAACGTATATCGGTGTTTGAGTTCCACGTCCAATGTCGTAATTTGCGAGCCTGTGCTTCGTAGCCTTTTTGAGAACAACGTCAAGTGTGGGTCGTGATTTAAATTGTACGAATAAATTTGACTTGTGAGGCTTAGCGGTAGGTACCCAATGACAAGCCTCGAGGTCAGACCTTGAAATAGGTTCTTCAAAAAAATGCCCGATTTCTGACACGATACTTACCACGCTTTCCTCTTCTCTAGCCTCGACGACCTCATTTTCAAGGTTTTATATGCGGGAGTAATGTTTCTGCCGGACACTCCGTTTGTCTTGCTCTTCTGTTCGACGTTCCAAAGCACCATTTCGTGCTCGAAGTGCCTCATTTTCATTTTTCATTGCTTTGTTTTCGTGATTGCAGTGTCCAGTTTTGCCTTCAGCTTATCCCTGCTTCCATGCGCATGCTAAACGCTTTTTATCAGTTCAATTGCCCGTTCATCAGATCACGAATCTTATTTTGGAGTGAGCGCCCCACCGCTTCCTGTGAACTTTTTATCTCCTGACGTAGTTCATCTTTGATTTTTGCAATTTCGCTTCGCAGCTCTTCTTTCATTTTTGTGGAATCTTTGACATGTTTCCAAAGGTAGGCAATGAACAACACACAAAATACAGCAAAGCTTGGCAGCGGTGACCGCCAAAGTACGGAATTAAGGCAACGACGCGTAGAGAAGCACAACAGAGTACTCAGTCGGGGTTCGTTCCAGCTGCCGCCGCCGCTAAGTAATGCCCCGATGCCGTGGACGTCCACTTTTGTAGCTGGTTTATCACCAGTCTTAAGCAACCCGCCGCAGCTAAAGGACTCAGAGGTGCAACACATAGAATCATAATCACAGACATAGTTGCATAGCACTTGTGAGCACGGGAAAACTAACAGTAATCGGTTATCGGTATTTTAGCACACAGTAAAGGCGGTATATACACCTGCACCAAGCAAGAAGGGCGATTACTTCCTCGCCCTGACTGCTCCAGTGCCCACTGAAGTTTGAACTCGCCACCAGATGGGGAACGGACGGTCATGACCGCTGCAGCGGCCCATCCAGCGGGAGAGGAGGTGAGCAGCAAACGAAGATGCCAAATCGCAGGTGCTACAGGGGTAAAGCTGAAGAAAGCCAAGGGTTCCGGTGATAACCAGTTGATGATAAGAAGCAACACCTGCCCCAAACAGGGACGGCGGTTAGCCATGTCGGCCGGACTAGGACCACGCCCATACAAAATTATCCGACTGAGCACTGTTCACAAATATCGAGAATAATTTTTAATTTATTAAATTGACAATGATTTGTTCATGTGAACGTCTCGCTCAAGAATTTTACTTTTTTGGCCGGGCGGCTGAATCGGGAGACAGAGATAAATACTTACAGCATTGCCGGCGATGGCTACAGACAGACCACAACTTCATCGTTTCAGTAGCCCAGAAAGACGACCGACTTTAAAAGGGCAAAGGCTGGCCGCGATTTTATTATAGAATGGAACTGCGTGATTGAATTATTGCAAAAATAACGACCTCATTGACAAGGAATCTGCCGACAGGGGTGCAGTGAAGTCAGCAATTTAAAACTTACACTGTGTGGTATAGAGCACACTGAAAAACTCCGAAAAAGTCTTGAACCGTGCTTGCCATTGTAGAAGTGTTGGGATACATTTTCCGTCATGTATATGTGCTTTCAGGGGAGAAATAACTTGTAATTTGGTTGCTTGAGGCTCCCACGAATCATTTTGAAAGGTGATTTTGGCAGAAAAAAAAAACTATTGCTCATTTTACAAAAAATGTATTCAGGACATTCTTCCTTACTTAAGATAGCCAGAAAAGTATAAATATTTGAAGCTTGGAAATTTCTCTGGGCTTCCAGGCAATTTTTATGACGGTGCTTCGAACAGACAAACGGCGGCTAGAATTTATTGTAAACATTTACGTTGCTCACCATTCTGTTGCTTCAATTGCATACCGCGATATTTTTGGCAAACAGAACATAAAGCCGTCGGATCCGCATACATTGCTCGTTCCGCTGCTGTAAACACAAAACTACTCCAGCTGCAGTCGCACGTGTAAAACGTTCTCTTTTTGTGGTACCTATTTTCAGTGAAGGTGGAGTGCCAAAACAACCGCCCTCACCAAATGACAGGGCTAAAGCAAGAAAATGAAGCCTATTTATGTTCAGCCCAACTTTCCTCATGGTTTTAGAAAGAGGTCACTGTAAATGTGTAAATACAAGTCATAATTACGGCAGCGCGAATACAAACGCACTCAAAAACAATAGACACCATCCTTAGCAATCAGCTTTTTCTAAGTTCTCTTTGTTGCGAAAATGATTATTTCGTCACACCACTGCGGCCAAGTCTTCTTCAGTTTCTAATACTTTGCCGATTACCAAGCGTTGCCGGGAAGTTTTAAAACACATTCATTGTAATCGAGAGGGTTCGAGCACGGTTCAGTTCGTAGATGAGGCTGCCGAGCTGGATTTGCCTTACGACACTAGTGCCATTTGTTTTGCGGTAACGTCGAAAAACGATAGCTCTGGGTTGCCGTTTAAAAATCTTACGCTATTTTTTGCGCTTGCACGGAAATGCGCGATGAGGTTGGCGGCGTGCGACGTGGGCTCGCATGGGTGGTCCCGCGGAATCGACACGTGCTTAGTTCGAGCGTCGGCGAACACTTGGTATTTTTACAAGCGAAGCACTTTAGGAGCACTGGATGTTAGAGTTCACTGTCTTCTCTTGTAGTAAAGGTTCGAAAATACCGAGAAACTTGTTTTCTAACACCTCGCAGTAAAACGTAACGCGCGCTGAGAGAGCACAGTCGGACCCTCGTTTTGCAATGCTTCGGCAATATAACGCTTCGTGCTTCAAATACACGAAGCTTACAGCGAAGCTGTATACCTCTACCTCCAAGAGTTTCATCTCCGTGGGCCAAAGAGCCAAGACGCCAAGAATACGGTTAGTCAGTGTATTGTTCGCCTCTCCCCGGGTTTTACGTTACGGTTTCACCTCCATGGGTAAAGACGCCCGCCCAGGCGCAAACAATAGGCTTATACACTGCATGCTTTGCTCCTCCGCAGGTTTTACGTTCGTGGAAATGGCCCGGGATTTGTATTCGTCTCTTCGGGCCAATTCAGTCCTAATGATGAGGAGTCGCTTTGACCACGGTTTTGGGAGGAGATTGGCGAGCGAAGACGGATACGGCACTAGCTGATGCAATTGCGCTGCCTGCGGTGCCGTTTGGCGATGCCGTGTGGACTGGACCCGTATATCCCCTACTTAAACGTTCCGTATATACGGAATTATAGGAATACGGAGTTCATAAGCATTATTCCTCCACCAAGCACACCGAAAGTAGATGTTAGTATAAAAAACAGGGAATCACATTATTGGGCGCAATAAAAACGTTTCCCATAGGTTTTGTGTTTTTATCTTCAATAATAAGAAAAATGACGCTCCGTATGTTTTCAGTATACTCCTTATATACGGAATTCATACGGACAACGATTTGGCGGTTCTAGTCGACTTGCAGACATAAAAACGGTGTCAAATTTTTGGATAAGAATGCACTATGTATTTCATGTGTGTTTCTTAAAAATATTCTCTGTTTTGTTGCGGCTTTGTGCCATTGAGGGAAAGTACTCCGTATTCCCCATATTTCCGTATATACGGAACTTTTCAGGAGGGTCGGACTGTGAAATAGATGCATCGTGAGCATTGTCGACAGCGATCATCCTTGACTTTTACCAGCGTTAGCCGGCGGTTGTTATTCCAAATAGTTTAGGCGAAGGGCGCCAAATTTACGAAGGCCTTGGCTCCTGGAGACCGTCAAAGAATGGCGGACTGATTTCTGAGAGGAATGCTGCTCCGGGCTTTTCAAAGCTACAGCAGTTCCCTTTGATTTGTGGAAAACGTTCCGGCTGGTATACACGGCATAAATGCGTCAAATAGTTTATGGCTAGGCTGAAGATCACTGCGGTTCTTCAGCGGCAAAACAACTCCGCTCAACATTCCCAATACAGCATTTCTTTTGTCCTCATACTTTGTTTTATTGCTGGGCCTTAGGACACAACGCCTGTATGTAATACGCCAAGGCAGCGTCAACTTTTCGGAGAGTTTTTTTGTGTTTTGTCTGTCTGAAACAATGTTTTTGGTTAGATTAAACGTGACTTATTCGCCAAAAGCTAGCTCTTTTAATGCGAACTATGTTGCACGTCGTGTTCAGCCCCTTTAAATTTTATTTCTCGACCCATTAGCCGATGGTCCCATTTTCTAAGCAGATAAAAGCGTAATTGTTAAGCTTTGTCTTCAAGATTCCTTCCACTACTCTGTCGCAAGCCTTCGCTAAAGAAAACAATTTAGGAGATAACCTATGAAACGTACATACGCATGAGTAGTTCGAAGGGAGGTAGCGAAGTTAGGGACCGTGTGTGGTAGCCTGAAACATGAATTACATGACCGATGGGAATATACATGTATGTGGGTGGGGTCATATAAGGTGTGCCGTGTAGTAAAGCATATAGAATCTGTCAAAAAGAGAAATTATGGCGGTGCAACGCCGACAAGGAAGAGGTTCTAGTGCTCATTGTGATTTAAAATATAACATGCTGATATCGTAAAGAATAAATGCTGAGTATGCTCAATGAATGAAACTGGTAGCACTGTTTTGAACAGATTCAAGTGCGTTAATGAGACATAATTGGTGTGGGTTCCACATGGCGAATGTGTATTCAAGTTTGGAGAGAAGAACTGATTTGTGTGCGAGTAGTTTGCTATGTGGTGGAGCGTGGCGCATATGACGTTTTTCAAAATCAAGTGTTTTATTAGCCGATGCAATATTTTTGGTTACCTGAGCGTTCCAAAAAAGATCATACGACAGAATAACACCGAAGTATTTAAACGAAGGTGCACAGTTTTTTTTCCACATTAGTAATGCCATGCGGAAAGTATAAAGGAATATGCGGATTTGTAAACGATATAATTTACATTTGGAATGATTGACTGTTTTGAGACACACATCGCACCATCCATGAATATTAAGAGGTGCTGTCGCATGGCTAGCTGATGAGATGGGCTGGTGACGAGCTGATATATGACGCAGTAATCAGCGTACAGGCGAATATGACTTGAAACATGCAATGAAAGGTCTTTGATCTACATCACCAACAGGAGGGGAGTGACAACGAATCCTTTTCGGACGCCGGACGTTACTGCATGCGAAGTTGAAGGCTGGTTACACACTGTTACAAATTTCGAGTGTTTGCTTAGATTGAATAATAGATACATCGATCGATTGATTGATTGATAGATTGATTGATAGATAGATGGATAGATAGATTGATTGATTGATTGATTGATTGATTGATTGATTGATTGATTGATTGATTGATTGATTGATTGATTCATTCATTCATTCATTCATGCATTCATTCATTATTTTAGGGCTTAACGTGCCGACGCATCGCCAGCGATGAGGCGCGCCGCAGTAGAGCGCTCCGGTCAAATTTTGACCCCGAGTGGATCTGTAACGTGCACCAAAATCTCGTAGATACGGGAGTTTGTGCCTGCGGTTGAGAAAAATTTAGTAACAGTTTAGCTGAGAAAGAGTTAGTGACAGACGTTGGTAGGGAACTTTGTCAAGGGGTGAAGCGAAGTCCAGAAATATGACATCTGTTTGTACGTTGGCATCAAGGTTAGCATGGAGTTCATGACCACCGATGGCCGGTTGGTTTTCGCAAGAAAACCCTCGATGGAAACAGTGCTGGAAATGATGCAAGTTATAGGAATCTAAGCAATACTTTACTACAGAAAAAAATGACGTGTTCCATGAGTTTGCATGGAATGCTCATGAGAGATATCCGACGATAATTGAGTTGTGAGTCCCCATTACCTTATTTATACATGGGAATGACCTTCCATACCCTCCCGTCGTATGGTATATTGCCTGTAGAAAGGGAATGTGAGAAAATGAAATACAAAACACATGCCAGAATTATGTAGGGTTTTTGTAATTGTCGTCTATACCAGAAAATGATGCTTGTTTGCAGTTTCGGATTCGCGATACAATGCCATCTATAAAAAGTTAAGAGATGGCATGCAAGTATCAGTCATTTTAGCAACGGGAAAGCAAGGTACATAACTCTCTTGACCCGCCGCGGTGGCTGAAGGGCTAAGGCGTTGCGCTGCTGAGCACTAGTACGCGGTTTCGATTCTCAGCCGCGACGGCCGCTTTTGTAATGGATGCTAAAAGAAAAAAAACGCCCATGTGTACAGGATTTTTTCACGCGTTAGAGATTCCCAGGGGGTCAAAACTAATCCGAAGGTCTCTACTGCGGCGCCTTATCGCGTGCATTGCGTCGCAGCGTTAAAAACTACGATCAATCAACATCGGTCTCTTCAGTAAGGGCAGAAGAAAATGCGGAGTTAAAAAGAACCGCAGATTCGGCAGCGGGAACGACTTCTCCGGTATCACTTGCGAGCCCGATATTGCGCAGTTCATGAGTTTTTATCACCTGCCAGAAACGCACCAGATCATCGTTCAGTATCCTGGCTAGAGACCTAGTGAAGAACTTGTATTTTGCGTCTTTGCAGCGGACAAGATAGTCGCTGTACGCGGCATAGTAGTTCTGCCATGCGCTAGTGATGTTTTTTTCGTTAGCCGCGCGAAAAAGACGATTGTTTTTATTTTGCCGTGTTTTTAATCAGCTGGTAAACCACTGTTTCCGGCCGTTGACAAGAATGGTGTTTTCAGGTATGTACAGTAGGCAAAAGTCTTGTATTTAATGTTTGAGCTGCGTGCTCTGGACTGCACGGGGAACACTAAGTGATAACGCCTGGTTTGAGACCGGTAAATTGTGAGCGTGCGCGACCCGCATCAGCGCAATGGCTTTGTCTCTACTCGCTGTGTCCGTCGCCTTGGCTTCCGTACCTTATTTCAGCGTGATAAGGGCAGCATGCCTGCGCTGCCGGGCTACGAGTAAAAAGAGAGATTACCCGGCTTAGCTCGCACTCTGTGAGTTTTCCAACAGTATTACCTTTGGCGCACAGCTTTTCATTGCCTCATCGTTCTGCCGATATGCTTCATGAGTACCGCGTGCACCACTACCCGGTATTTGCTCTCTGCTTTGCACGTCGCTGACGATGGGCGAAGGCTACCATACATAATTCACTGTGCAAGCGATTAAGGACCGATATCTACTCACTCTAGAACACCGCCAGCGATTTTCCCTCGTTTTCTGTTTTGTCGCATGCAGAAAAAAGCCTCCTTCCTGAATTTCGTAGGGTGCCTCGAAAATTAGGAGTTACACGTAGTTAGACTAGCGAATGCTGTACAAACACTCGCTATTCTTCCCTTTTGGTTGCTGGCCCGGCAGCACAGGCAGCGCTTCTTACGGCGAAAGAAGCTACGGAAGCCAAGGCGACGGTTGCAGCCACAAGGAAAACAGCCATTGCGCTGATACGGGTCGCACATGCTCACTTTCTACTGGTCTCAAACCAGGCGTTATCACTAGCTGTCTCCCGTGCAGTCCGTAGAACGCCACCCGAGCGGTATGGATTTCGCTTGTGTTTGAAGTGTTTTCCCGACTATACTATTTCGCTAGAGCCGGTATTTTAACACGAAAGTGTTTTATACCGGGGACCACCAAGCGCTTACGACGTCATATCCTTCACGGAAGTTACATCGCCAGAAAAATTACGAATGACGTGGTTCCACCGGGATTTGACCGAATAACTGTTTCGCCACAACCCGAGGTGGAAAACGGGCTCCCGACTGCGCCATGAACAGACGCGAGAATAGGACGACGAACGGGTCTTATATCCCATAGAGTTTCATACAATAATAACTAGAGGGGAAACTGGCGCTAGTGTCAACGCGAACATGGCAGCGGCGCTTACGCTTCAATGGGAACGATGGGTAATTGTGGAACCGGATTGCGTAGGATCGAAACAAGCTTCTGGCTGCGCCAATTGTGTTTTTTGACAAAAAAACTCTTATTGTCCGGGTCTCCGGTTACAAATTACATGGCGAACAAAAAAGTTAGTGACAAAAAATTGGTTTTGTACGAAATAAAACGCCGCGTTAAATAAAAAGGAGACGCGGAGTCGAGGAGGTTTGCGGAGCAGGTTTGCCATTTGCCGCCAACTACAGCAGGACGCGGACTTCTTTAAAAACTACTTGTAAAAAGTTTCGGCGCTGGTGGTTTGTAATAGGAAGCGAAAAGTTTTGTGCTCATAAAAAAAAGAAACCGATTACCTTTGGAGAAGTTATTCTTGCCTGTATTAGTGACATTCATCAAGGTGCGTTCCTATCAACCACCGATACTGCTGGTCTACGTTGTAGGAGCCGGCGTTCGCACGGAAGGTGTGGCTGTTCTAAGCGATTCGCAACCGTCGTTAGCTTCGACAATACATTGCTCTGCCGAATAAGCAGCGCCGCAACTCCTTATTCGCAGACAACTTCGCCGCACAGAGCGCCGTCATTTGTGTTTTCGTGCTCGCTGTGCCGGCAACGAATTGATAACCCACCCAATTCGCAACTCTAGTTACAAAACTTTCTACTCAGGGTGGCGTCAGTGCGCGCGCGGCATGCAGTTCAAGCAGAAACGTATTTTTGATAGCGTCTTCCAACACACCGCATAGGCAAATGCGTTCATGTAAATCCAAAACGAAAACGAAACTGCCTGCAATCCATAGTAACTTCCGCAAGCCATTGAGCGCCAATCCGAATCCACAACTACCCATCACGCCCATTGAGGCGTACGTTCACAGCGCCAGTTTCCCCTCTAGTTATTTGTATGAAACTCTATGTTATATCCTACCCTCTTTGCGTGGAGACATGTATTCGTTGATGCCGTCATTCTGGGTCACTGGCTCACCGACGCAGCAAGTCGTATAAATATTTCGCTATAATTATCGCCACAACGCGGTTTATTGGCCAAGACTAAATCATCTTATCTGATTTGTGTTGCTTGGTCTCGTGGGCAACACAAATAACAGCGCGTTTAGCAATTTGACCCAATAGCGGCGGACCGGGACCATTCAAAGGGTATATGGTGGCGTTGCTCCATCTGCTGCAGCGGACAGTGTGTTCTTCAAACGATTCGCTGACACCCGTTTGGTTTCGTTCGCATAGACGGTTTGCGAAAGCCTGTGGTTTCAGTCGGATTTACGCAATGCCGCGGCGCGAGCAATCAAGTGGCTAACGTCGATGCGTGTAACGGGGCCTTACCGAAGCATTATAAATACCGATGTCCAAGTTCATATTGATACACAAATTACATTCAACTGTGAAAGCACATTTCACTATCGTGTTTACCGGTTCCTATAGAAGAAGGAACAACCGCAGTTTTATTCTTTAAAAATGGGGCAGTTACACTTTGCGGATGGTCGGTCAAGAATTAATTCAAAGCCCGGAGGGGAAGCAGCAAGTCAGTCATTATTTGCCTGATAGTTACCCTTCCCTTATATCGTGATTGTTTTCTTGTGGGTAGTGCGGGAGGGTAGCGCGAAGGCAAAATCTGCATTCCTGAATATATGCTCGCTTATCTGGCGCAGGTAGGATATTGGTGATAAGCTCTGAGGCTGGTCAGTTTCAATCAAATCTAAGCATTTAGCTGAACTCCGTTCAATGCTTGTTGGAGTAGAGCCTACTAGGTGATATTTGTATTCAGACATAATTCTGCAAATTCTTTGGCGTCAACAACTGAAATATTTTGGCTGGTGCAATTGATACTAGGGAATATAAAATCAACAAATATAAGAACATTAGCATTTGAGTGTGCGGAAGTAAGCAGATTTAGCATAGTGTTAAGTCTATGGCGGAGTTCGTGTTTTGTATGCAGTGGTCTGTAGCCAACTCCTAGAAGAACGGACTCAGGTGAAGCATGACAAGTAGCCATAGTATCTCAAGACTGCACGTATAGTTACAACAGAACAAATTACCTGTTCACCTACAGCGATTAAGACACCGCACCACTTGACCCAGTTCAATCCTTCCGGTAAACATGGAATTTTGGCAGGTAATTAACCAGTTCTGCATCTGATATGGCATTAGAGAGCCAGGTTTACGTAAGGATCATTAGGTTGCTATTGCGTGACCAGACAGGGTCAGATACGAGTTCCTGCTTGGGGAGAAAACTCCGTATATTGCTCAACACGGCGGAAAGCTACAGCTAAGTCTTGCTCTAGCGGGGAGTTCTGGGAACAGTTTGGGGGAACCTTTTTGTTTTACGATGTGGCTGCTAAGGGAGCGCTTTCACTGCTTGAGAAGTTTCGTACAAAACATGTGGCTTTCAATCTACGAACAATGTTTATGGCGTAAAAAGAAGAGCACAGCTTGGGCTTTGGCGAAAGCGACCAGTTGATTGCTTCTGTGCTGACCGCGACGGCAGAAATCTTCACCAACGCTCTAATTGATTCCTTTAAATTTACGACCTTGCGAAAGAAATGCGTCTTTGGTTTTGAAGCTTCGAAACTTTACTATTACAGGGCGGGGCCGGTTGGGATCGTGATGACCGGGTCGGCGCGCACGTTCTGCTTCTTTTGGATGACCGGCCATCTCAAGGTTCTCAAGGCAGTTACTGATAATATTTTTTCTTATTCGGCGTCCAGTTCGTTCGTAGATTGGTCCGCAATGCCATAAAAGATGGGTTTATTGCGGCGCCATCTATTTTTTGCGTCGTCCAAACGTAGTCCAAGTTGATATATCCCATTTGCGGACCTAGTACCCTCAATATTAACGTTTCTAGCTCGCCTTTCATTGGCAAAAGGTTTTCATAATGTTTTCTGAGATTGGTCGTTCTTTGGCCTAACTGAGAGATGTTGTTCATATAAACCAGTTCTCTGTTAATTTCTTGAAAAAGAGTGATAAGTTTGTATTGACCTTCAGAAATAGTCACTAACTCGGCAGAAATTGCATCGAGATCAGTCCCGGGATAGGTCTTGATATCGCCAGAGAGCAGCAGCAAAATGGAGAGACAGGCATGTAAGCAATCAACAATAATGACACTGCAAAAACGGGGCTCCCAGAAAGCACTGGCGGCGAGTGTCGCTCTTTTATACAAAAAGGGGTTGATGATGTCACCGATGATGCAGGCTTCATGACGGGTACGACTTCTGAGCTGCCGTGCGACGCTGCTGCCATTAGAAGTGCCGCCGCTGTGGCTGACGTTCCTCTGGCTCTGGAGTCCATCGGACTACTAAGGGTAGCGAAGCATTCCAGGAAGCGGTTATCATGACCGGTAGCCAAAGAGGGGCGATAATGTATGTCAGTGCCTGCATTGCAAAGGTCAGCGGGTAAGTCAACACTGTTGTGGCACCGCCTCCGAGCCCACCTAAGTTAATAGTTACCCTAAGTTAGCGATAAGGTAATGGAAAGTGTTGTATGAAAAACCCACCTTTTTTCTTGTTTTTGTATCCTGGTCTGGTGAGTGTTCAGTTTTGAGTTCTTTACTTTTCATCAAATTATAGTGACGTTTGTGTTCCACCAACTGCGTGCTCACTTTATAGGTACTGCGTGCTAGAATTGACCAGAAATGTATCTTGTACAAATAACTTGTATCAATAAAATGAATGAAATGAAGGTGGGTTAGCGTAATGCGGGGCTAGTTTGATGAACGTTTTTTTCGATATGGGAGGAAAACATTTTGCAATATGAGAGAATGACAATGCTTGTCTCCCCTATTTTGAAGATTTATTGAAAAAATTGCTTTTCTTGCAATTTTATACGTAAAAGCGGTTGGTTTTCAATGATATGAGAAGCTGAAGTCGCCACAAAGAAAGAAGTTTTAAAAATCGAAGTAACCCTTAAAATTTGTTTTTAGTGCTGCGACCATTCGCCATAAAAGTGTGCAAAATTGTGGACCCCTCGCGGCCGCAAAAGAAGCAGAAGAAGAGAAGAGGGTCGTGGTGTGGAACAAGGCTCACAGCGCAATTCGAGGAGCTGACGAGCTGACAATGTCCGGGGACGTCGCCGCAGTTCCTGTGGTTCCAGTGGTTCCAGGCACGCGAGTCAGGGCCCGCGAACACGTGCTTGGCCAGTAGACGATCAGTGCATAATCCTACGACTAGCCTAAGTTTGAGATCATGGCCCAGGGCGGAACCATCGCTGTACACCGAACGCAGAGCGTGGTGTGGTTCCTGCTGCCTTGCCTGGCCGGAATGGTATACCGCATCAGGGACTGACGATGACCCACCATCGACATCGCCGAGCGTCGCCCATAGAGGCTGATGTGAGAACCTTTTTTAGGACTTCAACTACAGTTAGGCATGTTGACTCTTGTGGTCTGTTTTATGGTTGTTGTTGTTTGCTATGGTACCGTTTTTTCGCTATTTCGTAATGCTGTGAATAAACTCTATATCTAGCCTTTTCGCTAGAGTCCCGTTCGTACTCGTCAGACACTTCCAAGGCAAACGAGTCCATCACAAGTTCACAATGACTCCCAAATCCGACACTGAAAGCAGACTGGCATTTATCATGCTAGAATTTATATGCTACCAGTATTTGTGCGCCCTTATCAGAACATAAATATGTTGTTCCCTTGGGTTGCTGAAAAGTCAAACATAGTATGCACACCCCTTTTTTAGAAAGGCGGTTTGAGTGGATTTTGGAAGCCCTGTTTAGAGTAGGCAAGCCATTATTCTAATGTAAATACAGTTACTCTTCCTTTACGGCGGCTTGAGACTTATTTCTTCCGCATCTTATGATGATTGGATACCCGGCAACAAAGTTGGATCCACCAAGGTGACGGATCAGGGACCAAGAACACTGAAAGGGGCACAAATGGACACGAGGCGAAGGAAGGAGTGGTAAATTGGGCAGCAGGGAGAAGCTGAAGACGAAGACAGCGGCCCGTCGGCAACCAAACACACGGCTTATTAAAAAAGCGGAGGCTCGTTTCGCCACTGCTAATTTTGAGAATTTCGGTGCTATCATACAAAGGGAGCAGTTTAACAATTTAGAACTGCAAAAGCCGAACGTCGAGCTGGCGGGAGTATTTCTGCCATCATGGAAGAAGGGTTCGCTGCAGAGTTTTTTGGAGTGATGATATATGAAGACGCGGCCAAGGCATGTAGGCCCAGCTAAAGGCTAAGGAGAGATCACTACAGAGCGGTAAACGCCTGCCGGGATCTACAGTCCCAGGTCCTGTGGTGGATCCGCAGAGTGACAAGCGTCATCGCCATGGAAGCTCAGTGACCCTCCCGACGGTGCAACTACGATTCTTCTACGACGAGTTTGGCTAGTGGGTGATCTTTTTGGAGCACTTTAAGTACGTGAAAATTGCGGCCTGAACAATAGAGAGAATTTCCAGCATCTTCGGTAACGACTGGGTGGGCCAGGTGCTGTAGCCATTGCCGGGCTGCAACCAATGGAAGGCTGTTATCCAGACGCCATAGAAGCCCTTTCGCAGCGCTTCGCAGGCACCCGCCGCGTACTGAAGGAACATTTGGCCCTGCTTCGATCGCTTCCTACAGTGGGGTTATCGCATACTCTCGGTGAACTACTGTGAAGGCTGGACCACTGCAGTGTTATTTGTGCGGACTCGCGGTACTGAAGGTTGCTGGAGCCGCGTACTTCACGATGATGACTGACGTGCTTCTGAGACTGATACCATCAGACGACGCAGTCTCTTGCAGTTGACACTTAGCAGATAGTTCGCACTGGTCAGCCCTAACAGATGGAGAGACATCCGTCGGCAGAGCGGCTGCGTCACGGGTGTCCACTGGCAATGTGTTTGATGCTAATTTGTCCCATCTGATTATTAAAGTAGAGAGTGGATAAGGAAATGCGATCATCATTAGAGAACACCAAGCTCGCGTAAAGTCAGTTAATGGAATTTACAATATCATCGTGCTACCCAATGCAGCTCTGCTAAGTGTTAGCTCCTCGTCTGAGTTCAGTCGTAAAATATTTATTCTGATAAGCACAGCACAGAAAAATTTCATAAAGGCATTGGTAACAAAAATAGATTAAAAAAGTTGGCAAACTACCGACGACACTTTTGTTGTAACATGAGAGGACATTTTTCTAAGGAATATCGGCGTAGTGACGAGTGCGCTAACTGTTCCCACCGACATGTCTATTCGGTGTCCGATTTCGATTGGCATTATAGCGGAGCATCGTGATTGTGGAAGCTTTCCACACTCGCCCTAATCCTGACATGGAAGTGCTGCTGCGGGTGTGCAGGTTCTGAATTCAAAGGGATGCGTAATGCGCCTCCGTCAGTGGTCTAGTCGACGGAGGAAGTCGGAACGCATTCACCGCCATGATGCCGCATGTAGCATTGTGTTGTAGCATTGTAGGACAAGTAGCATTGTAGCATTGTGTTGTAGCATTGTACATTGTAGCATTGTATCACAGGCTAATCCTTGTGTTTGGGCAGGATACGTCATTTCTGAAGATCTCGTCTAGCACCACTGTGTGCGTGGAGCCAATATAGCCACGCTGTTCTTCCTATAGAAGAAATTGATGTTCCTTTAATTAAGTGCGAATGCACTTCTTAAGCGACCCTGAACCTGCGTCCACCGGCGATGTCCGCATAGCATACCCACGTGGGGGATTGGCCAGGAATCTCCTTGTCTTCCTTGGCAACGGGGGGAGATGGGCGCGCGCTGCCTGGCCGCTGACATGGCACATACCCACGTGGGGGATTGGCCAGGAATCGGGCGTGAGAAGGACTAATGCACCCGCCTAAAGGAGTACTGACACGAAATTTCAAAGCTGAGATCCGCTCTAGCAATCAAGTACAACGACAACACAAATAGGTGTCTGTGAATAAATGCATCTTTCTTTCTTTGTAGTTGTGTGTGTGTGTGATCTCTCTTTCGCGAACATTACCGAACCGCGCAAATTCAACTCGTGCATTCGCACTTTCACATTCTTCCCCTCGGGGAAATGCGGAGAATTTTTTGCAAGGATATCGTTCTAGTACCCACTGAAAGTTACTTTGTTCCTTCCGTGGAAACTGATGGTGATCCCATTGCGGACAAACGTCTTCGGTCAGGCATGCCCGCTATACCTGGCAAAAATCTCCTACGTGTAGCCGACCGCCTCTGAAAGGTTATTAAAGGAGACGTACATCGTCACCGAAGAAATTACGCTCTGTTTGTGTTGAATTCGAGTTCGGTAGGACGTTTCAGGAGGCCTTGCCGGTAGGCACATCATCAGATGCTGAATCGAATGTCGCCGTGTTAAGAGTCAGTCGCAAGTACGATGAGGTGGGCAAACTTCTTGAGTCGCGTAGATTAGAAAGACCGGAAAGGCGACGAAAATAATTAAACCTAGCGAGAACGTCGTCAGGCTTATCACACAGGCCAGAAATTTCTCATAGCAAGCAATACTCGGAGAGACAAGCCATGTTCACAGAGCCCCGGTAAGAGCATGTCGAACTTGCCTGAAATTACCAAATGAATGTACGCCATCTTCCAAAGTTGAGTTTACGAGCTTCCAGCCTAAGCATCCACCAGAAAAGGCAAGCCATTATTCAAGCAGTGGAGTTTCTCGGCAGAGAAATTTACCTTCCCTGTCACAAACAAAGCGGAACGAGCTACACAAAAGCGAGAATCGTGCCCCTGACATCACAGGTCTGCCAGCATTCGAGTACTTCAAGGAATAATTGTCATGCCACTGAAGTCAAAGTCAGACCACTTTGTTTTGCACATTTCATAAAGGAGAGCAAGATGGAAAGTAGTGAGGAGAACCGAAGAAGGCCTATTTACTCAGTGAGGCAGAAGACCTGCTTTTAACAGGTCGTCTGCTGGAAGAAGACGGGCCGGTGCTACTGTGGCTGTGCCATTCAAGTCTTTGGTGCTCTTCATGCACGTTGGTGCTCGCTCACTACCGAGCCGCCGCCCCATTATCACTAAATTGGATATTGTTCTTTTGCTTTCGTCGCAATTTACGAACTCCTTATGCGCAGCCGACACCTTTATCAAAATCACCGACTTCAGCATTAGCGAGGAATACTGCAAAGCCGCTGCTTTTGGACGTTGCGCAAGTGAACTCTAACTACCATGAGCTGTTAGGGGGATAAGGGGGATTGCGGGATAAGGAGCGGATAATCAGGCTGCTATGGCTAATCTGGAGACCGTATAACCAAGAGGGAAGCAACTGTTCGCAGGTTCAAAGAATTCCACATTAGCGTTGTAGAGTCTGTCGACCTTGGATTCCGTCCAGGCAAGCGTAGCCTTGTTCGTACAAAGGTGGATGATCTTGAGAAGCGTAGTCGGAGGCATAACATTTTTTTTTCGTCGTCGATGAAGATGTCCTGTAGGACCTATACGCAAAATCAAAAATAGGATCGTCAATTTGGGCACTTCAGTTATGCAACTCGACCATGTAAAAATAGAAAGGGCACACCTTGGTTTAAATATGTCACTGGAAAGAAGCTCCTAATAGTAGCCAAATTTTGTGCATATAAAAAAACCATAAAATTTTATTGGCGGCAAAAAAATTGAAAGGTACAGGAATTTCTATTTCGGATGGATTGAATAAACCTCATTTAGGCCTGCAGAACGACCGAGGTCCTGGACACGGGCTACAACATCGTCCTCGTGGTTAGCTACTACTCAGCCAAGATGTGACCTTGCAGTTGCCCATTCGCGAGTCTAGCATTTCGAGCGCCCGTAGGACCTGCTGGACGGTCTAGTGTTGATGTTCGTAGGTGTAGCTACTTGCGGCATCTGCAAGCCGTGGTAGGATGATTCGTGACGTCGCTTTTACCGGGTTCATGAGACAAGCCCACAAGATGTGCGTCAGGTCTGCAGCCTTCCCGCATCAGAGCTGGCACTTGTCGGTCGGGTACGCCTCTGGATACATTCGGTGCATCAGAGCCAGGTACGTAGGGACCCGGTCTGAAGCTGACCTAGAATCACTGCCTCCGCCATGCTCAACCACGGTTCCAGAGGTGGGAAGGTCCTATGATCCAGGCAGTGGGCTTTCGTGATTTCGCCATAATCTGTCAATCGGTTCTTAACACGCAACCACGTTGGACGGTCAGCTGCAGAACGTGGTTGGTTGGTGCTCGCGCCTCCACGTGGGCCGTCTCGTTGTGGTTTGCGCTGCTACTCGACGCGTCCTTGCCCACATGCTCCGGAATCTATTGAATGGAACTGTTCTCTGGACTTCAGACGTGCATTGTGTAGAACCTGCAAAGCTTCTTCGCAGATGCGTTCCTCGGTGTAGTTTCGAACTTCCGTTCATGAGTCGCTAATCACCGACTGGCAGCCTGCGGAGTTAAAGGCCAGGGCAATGGCTACCTCCTCTGCGCGTTCTGCCTCGGTGCACTGCGCTTGACGCCGTCAGTGTCTCCGGTGGTTGCCTCTGTGACAACGGCAGCGAAACCTTGGTGTTAATATTGCGCCGCATTTACATAGCGAGCGTGCTTATCCTGGGTAAGTCGACGAAGCCTTTAGCCCTTGTCGCCCTCCTACCCTCATTGTTGTCGCGGCTGATGTTTTTCGATAGATTTCCTGTTCCGGCGACGTATCTCGTCCGGGATGGTGAGTTTGTTGTCACCTCCGCTGTGTCCGACACAACCTAGGTCCTCTAAAATCTTTCTTCCGTCTTCCTTGTAGATAGACATTCGAGCTGGGCCGTACGTAGTGCTTCCGCTATCTCCTAAAGCATATTATGGACTCCTAACTTGTGAAAGACAGGTGTGCATCTAGATTCAAACAGGCCTAGCGCGCACTTATAGGCCTTCTTATGATGACTTTGATCTTATTACGCTCGTGCTGTACTATTTCTGGCATGCCGCGACATACCACATGTGGCTGATGCCAAAGGAGTTGACAAGCCTGGTCAGGATGTCCTCCTTCATGCCAGCCTTCCGTGATGTGACTCGTCGGTGAAGCCTCATTGCGTCCGCGCTCTGAACTGGGATGCGTGCAACCGTTTCGCCGTTCCTTCGGTGCCATTCGATGATCATGACGAGTACTCTGACCTTGCTTTCTTCGGGAACAACTTGAAGAGACAGCTTAGTGATCCTGATCTGCCTTTTTGTCTGTCCGTGATGTGACCCCTCCGTGGTGGTATAACTAGAAGTTCCGATTTGCTTGGTGAGCAAAAAAGTCAAGACCCATCCAGATGTTCTTCAATGGCGTCGACTGATTCTTGTAGTTTGGTCTCAACATGAACGTCGCTACTCTGTTGATCGACAGTCTAAAATCGGCATTGACTGTGTGCGGTATTCCTACACTGATGAGTCTGTTGGCTACTTCAATCCTTACTGGATTGAATAGTAATGACGATATCACGAACCCTTGCAGAGTGCCAGGGCTGCCGAGCTCCTTATACTCGAGTTGTAAATGACCTGCTCTTAGCTGAGTGGTTGTGCTCGATAGGAAGTCCTGGATGCAGGCATAGCTCCGTTCCCCATATTGAGCTTAGAAATTTTTCACAATATCGCAGAGTGGTGAACGTTGTCGAATGCACTCTGGAGATCAAGCCCTAGGATCGGCCTATTGTGTCTTGAGGCACCGGAGTCGTCAATGATTTCGTGCTTCAATTGAAGGTTATTATCGTAGATACTAAGCTCTTTCGGAAGCCGATAACCATGGTGGCATATAGTTTCCCCTCTCAAGATTATCCTGATTTTCTTGATTAAATCATTGTCAGCGTGTTTCCGTAGGGCGCAGTGCATGGTCTTGGATAGTCTATCACATTGATGGGACTTGGATTTGTTTTAACCAGCAGATGGCGTAAGAGGTGCCAGGTCCTTCCACAATGCATCTGTCCATCAGGTGCGTTGCAGATCTCATTCCAATGCTGTACGCAGGGCGTGCGGGAGTGTCCTCCTATCGCCTTGTTGAGCTCTGCCGCCTTCTTTTGAGTCCAGTATTCAGCCATTGTTACTTCCAGCGTTCAAGGAAAGACCGTTTTTTCTTAATGAGGTGTGCCAGTCTGCTGTCCATTTGTTCAATTTCCGCATGTTTCGGAATGATTTCTCTCGCTTCTCTTACTTTCTTGATGAGTTCCCTGGCCCAGGATTGTATGTCCTTGATTTTATAGGGTTCCTTGGGTCTAAACTCTCCGAAGGCGTTCCAGTCGGCCAGTTTGTGCGTCCTGATGCTTCTGTCGTTGTATTCAGGGATGTTGATTTTATTTATAGTATGGTCGCTTCCAAAGTCGGCTCCCGGGTTAGCCTAGGTAATTACTCTTTCATCATAGTTCTTCATGAACGGGAGGTACGGTGTGGTATCCCTTGAAACCGAGTTTCCTATCCTGGTCCGATTTGCCAGGTCTGTAACCAGAGTACTGCCGAGTTCCATGGTGCCTTGGTGTATGTCTTTCCCTTAGCTGTGGGTGTCCTGTAACCCAATGCAGTGTGCACTGTGTGCACTGTGAGATTGGTTCGACCTGCTGCAGTGCTATCCCTGAGTATCAGCGTCTTGAACTTCCGCTTCTTTTCTTGTGGGTTTCTGTATACCTTGATAATGTATAGGGTTCCCTTCTTCGTCTTGCAGGGTATTATCATGGTGAGTGTGTGCTGCATTTGTCCTTGCTTCAAGAATTTGCTTGTGCTTGTTGCAATACATGTTCCACTAGCGCGAGTCTCTTTCTGACCAGTGTGCAGAAGCACCTGCAATCGGCCGGGCCCTTGTGCACCCTAAACCCGGGTAGGGTATAGGGTTCATGTCTCTTCAAGTACCAATATATTTGGCTTCCATGTGATGTGTGCAATATGTTGCTGGAATACGCCTTCTTGTTATTGAAGCCATGACAGTCCCACTGCCAGATCGTTAAGCCTGTGGTTATTGGTATGCGTTGGGGCCATGTTTGATAAAGGTTGAGCAGCATCTGGTTGCCTTGATTGTAAAGATGTTGCGCGACGAGTGGTGCAAACGTTGGGTGACATATAATTGGTTGCACGGTTAGCTCGATCTGCTGAAGCGCCGCGATGCATGAGCCCAATACCTCCTTCAGCTTGTGGAATGGAGCTTCTCGTCGTGCCTCTGTGTGGTCCACCCTTGCTTCAAGTTCGTCGATGTGCTTGTTTTTCTTATACCTTTCCGATTAGGATTTTCTAGCTCTCTGCTTGATGGGTAGTTCCTTTACAAGCCTGTCGCTCTCGCCTTGCGTCTTGGAATTTTCCATAGGTTCGTTATTTATCTGCGTCGAATCACAATATACGATGGACTGTTAAGTTGTGAAAAATGCCTGGAGCTTGGCCATTTCTTTTATAAGATTTTCCATGGATGTTTTTAGTTCAGCTTTATTGCCAGGTTGTTCACAGACACTTTAGGCGCAGTGTTCTCCCTCCGTAGTGATTCCATTGCCTCGTATTTCCCAGGCACGCTGAAATGTGCCGGAGTCTTGTTCTCCTTGTTTTTTTTTTCATCACGTCAGCCCTGCTAACACGCTCATGTGATGGCGAGCGCTTTGTGCTGATGCTTTTTATGTCTCTATTGGGGCTCCCATTATTTTTCTGAAGCTGCTGGCGCGTATATTCCGCATCTGCTTCGTCTTCCGAATAGCCCATCTATAATTCTCAACCCATTTCTTTTAATGCGGCTTCGAGTGAATTATTCGCCGCCTACTGGTCTCGGCGATGGCGCTGATAGCAGAGGTGGTATCTGGCAGCGTGTCTCACACACTTTCAGCGCCCGCGAGCTGCTGGAGAAGCGTCGTAATCGCAAGGGTCTGAAATGGCAATTTTTTTTTTCTATTAGGTTTAGGTGGGTACGCTATCAGCGCCATCGCTGAGACCAGTATGCTGCGAAACATTACCTCGAAGCCGCGTTAACCACCCTAGCCACGTTAAAAGAAGTGGTTTGAGAAGTATAGATGGGCCATCACCGTGGGCAGGAGCGCATGCGTGTTCTGCGCCTTTCGTTTACCGCCGGCGCAGCTACACGGCGCTCCTAATAGGTTCGCCCGCAGCTCCCTTGCTCCAATTACTTTTGACTGCACCTGTACACATGTACCTAAACACTAAAGCCTTAAAGGAGCCATGAAGAGAAAATACAACTTCGTTTAATTTGAAAGAACTTAGATTCAGTATCTCACTCAGCTTCATTAGAGCCACAAAAATGTTTTTAACGAAAAAAAGCAAGAAGTATTTATGTACTTTAAAATTTTGCGCCACGTAACGTGTTATCAGCAGAATGACGTCATATGGGCCAACAATAAAAAATAATTTTCAGTGCGTTAACAGCACGTTAGCATTCAGTGACGCGGTCAAATAGAACTCGAGGCCCCATTACAATCGTCCAGTCATGTGTCGTCCCGACAGGTCAGTTAGCGACCGCCAATCGCAGAAACAAGGTTCCGTGACGTCCTAGAAAAGTTGCGGGAAATTGGCTAATGGGTCGATACTGCTTCACACGTTTTCTATATCATCTCCGCTATTTGTTCGAAGATTGCGATAATATTGGTATCATTGTTATTGGGACTAATCAGTCTTTCTAATAAACCCACCTTGTATTCTCTCTTCAAGGCTCCTTTAAGCGGCAAAAGTTGGCAATGGCAGGAGTTTTAGTCTGATGCAAGTAAAAAATTTACTCTATTCGTTGGAATACCTTTGTGCGCATTCATAAAGGAAGTTCGCTTTCTATTCTGCCAATTTACGAAAATGCAATTTTCTGGCCACCAATCAAATAAATTTGCAATATCGCCCTTGAAGTGTTCGAAACCCTTATACATATTGGCCACAGATATAGTTACCGCTGCATCATACAGATACTAGCAAAGGTTGGAATCAATTGGTGTAATGCAGATATATAGAACACACATGTTGAAAAGCAATGGTCATAACGTGCTGCTCTGAGGCAATCTATATTTTACTGGCTCAAAATTGCTATACATTTCTATAGCCGTCCCGTTAACCACACCTTAACCACTCTGAGCAGAGGGAGGACCAGTTGACCAGCTCAGCCCCAGAGCAACAGCAAGGCCTGGTGAAACTAGCTGTGGACGTAGCTGGGACGCGTGGCATCGTGGGCATAGGAGGCTTAACACATCTTTTTGGGCGAATAAAAGTTTATTCCTCCTCCGCCTTTCCCCTTGCTAAACACACCAAAATCTGTCAGTAAACGTAGCTTGGAAAAACTTAAAAATACCCCTAAATTCTGAATACTGTGACATTGTAGCCTAATACTGTATATCGCTGCAAAATATTTGTTAGTAGTACCACTAAGGTAGGAATCACTCTTTTTTTTTGTATGAGACGGTCGACATATTGAGAAAACGTTTATAAAAAGGAAGTTGCATTTTCTTGTGTGGCGACAGCAACTTTGATTGATTGATTGATTGATTGTAGTGTTTAACGCGCCGACGCAACGCAGGCGATGAGGCGCGCCGTAGTGGAGGGCTCCGGATTAATTTTGACCACCTCGGGATCTTTAACGTGCGCCGAAATCTCGTACACACGGGCGTTTTTGCTTTTCGCCTCCATCAGAAAAGCGGCCGCCACGGCCGGGAATCGAACCCGCGACCTCGTGCTCAGCCGCGCAACGCCTTAGCCACTGAGCCACCGCGGCGGGTGCGATAGCAACTGAGCAATTTTTTTTTTGTCGACCGATATCACAATGAATGCTGCACCGGAGCTAGGAATGTTTGCATTATGTGCGGAAGTGCTGAATGTATGGGTATGGGTATATAATTTTCGCAATTTTAAGTTTTATGTTTTTTGGATGAGCCCAAAAAGTCAAGTTTTTATTTCTTACAGTTTATCGGTTGTTTGGAATATGACATATAGTTTTTTAATAGTACGCCTTTGAGGTCCCTAAAGGCGCTGCGAATTTCTTTGGTGGCTTCTGGGTGGCTTCCATCCTGGGTGGCTTCCATCTTTTGAAGACGAAATTTTATATTACTCCACAGTTTCATTTCCGATTCTCCTAAAAAAAGAACATGTTCGGGCGTTTGCGTTTAAGCTCGCATTCGGTGACACTATTGCGACTTCCATAGCCTAGTTTTTCAGTGGCATGCAAGAACCTGTCGTTGAACCCATCACACAATGCGTAAGTGTGTACCGCGGGGAAGTTCTTTCCTGCTTCTTAGGCATCTGTGTGTTCGTCTGCCCCATCGGTCGTTTCCCGCATGTCAAGCTTTTTACATCATTTTTATTTTGCGACAACGGTTGAGACAGGTACCTGATTTCGGCAAGTCGCCATTTCGCGGTCACCAAGTTTCTTAGTAGGCAGTCTTCTGATCTTTATGCAGCATCGAGAGGTTTTCTTCCTTTTTGCCATGTATTTTTTAAGGGATAAAATGTTGTAATATCCGGAGTTGCATAGGTCTTTTAAATGCAGAGCATTTGAGTAACTCACGATGTCACCCGCGTTGACGTCCGTAGTCCGCACCGTCGTTGTCCCTACTATATATAAAAAAAACTAAACATCCCCCTTGCGAGGGGCACGATCAAATGCAGAGCATTTCTGCGGGGGGGCGCGCCTGCAAGTCGTATGGATTACGTATTGGTTGTTGTTGTTGTAATTGTTGTCTTCCAGCGTAGACATTGTCGATGAAGTCGATGGTGAAACGTGCCGTGAACCCCCTGCCGCGGCTATGACGCAACGTGGAGCGGCTATGACGCAACGTGGCGTGGCTATGACGCAACACAATCCAACACAATCCACTTTAATCCAATCCAATCCAAATCCAAGCCAATCCAAGCCAATCCAATCGAATCCAATCCAATGCCCCTCGCGAGAGAGTGTTATAGCGCCGAAATCGCCACCACGCGAACGCGTGATGCTGACGTCACGATCACGCCACAGATGTTAGCGACCGCAGCGCGCTTAAACGACATGTGTGGTTTAAGCGCGAACCGCCCGGGGCGAGAGAGCGCGATGCGAGCGCCCCACCTGTTCTTGCGCGCGAACCTAACGCGGCGAGAGGGTGTTGCGCACGTCCCCACCTGTTGTGCGCCCGAACCGAACGCGGCGAGAGAGGGCGTTGCGAGCGGAGAGAAGACGAGGAGGACGCGGGGGAGAGGGCGCACCTCTGGCCGATGGTTGAATGAGTCAAGGATATAAGGCATGTTCGTAACCTTCCGTTCTGTGTCGGCTTTGTGGCTCAGTTGGTAGAGTACCGTGCACCTTGCGTTCCGCCCGCAGAGTCGTAGGATCGAAACCTGGCGCCGGCAAGTATTTATATAGTGTAGGGGGAGCGATGCGGACGCGGACTACGGACGCCAACGCGGGTGACATCGTGAGTTACTGAAATGCTCTGCATTTAAAAATACTATCCGGCGCGCGGTTTCGATCTCTAAACCCTGCGGGCGGAACACCATGTACATGGTGCTCTACCCTCTGCGCCACAAAGCCGACACAGAATGGGACGCTACGAACGCGCCTTATAGCGTTCACTCATTCAAATTACTGCTGACGAGCGCTCTCTCGTCAGCAGTTGCCACAAGTGCGACAACATTAACGTAACACAAACTACTTAACGTCGTGCGCCCCCGGAAATGCTCTGCATTTGATCGTGCCCCTCGCGAGGGGGATGTTTCACTGCGTCTTCTCACGGTCGCGGGACCCGTGGCGGCATCTGGCGGAGGCGCGGCACAACTCGCAGCACTTTGAAAAGAGGCGGCGCCAGCCAGCTGTGTGTGTGCGTGCCGCACTTGTACAAATGACGAGTGCATTGGCTGTCCACAGAGCAACGTATTCGTGCAAGTAAGCCGTTGCAGTCAGTCAGTCAGTCAGTCAGTTAGTTTAGTTAGTTATTAATTTAACAACTCCTCAAGCATTTGCATTTCTTGCTTTGTAAGCAAAGCGAAACACGCAAGAATGACGAAATTTCCTTGACTCATTCAAACTACGCCAAGAAGCTGCTGATACAACGCATTCACTACCACCAACTCCCCAAACACTAAACTTTAACGCAATACACCCGCCCCCTGTGCGACGCATTTACTCGATTCCCCCTCGTGGGGAGATGGGCCCATTATCTGTATGTACGTAGCAAAGTGTACGGTCAGGGACAGAATACTGCAACATACAGTTGCAGGCATAAAAGACATATACCTGCGGCTTGGAAGGCAACCTAGTTTGTCTGTGTGTCTGTCTGTGACTCAATCAGCCACCCGGCCACAGTGTTAATACTTGTCAACATTGTTGAAGAACAAGACATTACGCACATTTAATGCGGAAAACCAATAAATAGCGATATTTGCAGTGCTCCTTAATTAAAAATTCATAGACGATTGTTTTTTGTTTCATAATTTTGCTAGTTTGCACTACATAACTGTGCCTGTATATAGATTGCCTGTTTGGTTCCTCTATGTCATACCCTTTTTCAGCTTCATCTTAAGTATTGTAATGGAAATATAAATTTATACTACTGAATATTTTAGTACCTATACTGTAAATAGCTAAGTGATAGAGTTGTAAAGGTGAATTTTAGTTTGCAGTTTCATTTTTGTGGGATGTTTTGTATTATCGCTAAAAACTCGTAGTTTTATCGCGAACAACGGGATTGGTTTTTCAGGCATAACTGCTGGTTGACAAAATAACGGTCGGGTAATTTGTATATAACTCATAATGTGTACCACTTGTTTATTATGCGATCAAGGCGGTCAATGCACGAAGTGAAAATTTATACCCCAAATATTCCTTTCTGCTATGGTTATTTTTGCATCAGAGAATCCCTGTACGGCCAACAAGAATTAAATCGACTGGCTGTCCTTTCGGAATTCTAGTGTGCAACCTTATTGCCTCAAACCATGCATTGTGTTTATTTGTGTTTTGCTTTTAGCGCCCGGCTGCGCCGGTCTCTGTGCCAAGATAAGCGCGTGTTCCACTCTTTCTTTCTGTGCAGCATGTGTTATCTGTTCTGATAGGGAGAGCATTCCGATCTAACGTGAACAGCGCAGAATAATTTTCTTGGATCTACAATGTTCTAGATGTGAATCGACGGTTCGAGAACCACGCGCGCCGAAAGATAAAAAGCCTGCGGAGCAGAAGCCGGGTTATTCGACTCGCCGTAGCTCGCATGCGTACGTCACTTTGTTGACTGCTGCTTCGGCGCCTCTGTATTCTTTGAGTTGATAGGGGAGCACAAGTTCGCTCCAATAAAGGTGTTTTCCTGGAAGACAACTGCGTCGTCTGGGGCTTCGTGACATCTGGTAGTGGTGCGGGGTACATGAACCCTACGCCCTCGTCAAGCCGACAAGCAAGTCCCACTCGTGCCAGTTGCCGACAACAAGGTCTTCAGCCGGAGTTTGCACTGCTTTTGGATAAAGTGAAGAAAGAAGATGTCGTGACCACCACCGTGATCAACGCAGGCACCATGACAATCGCTCCCATTTCTGCGCTCGTTCTTCAGCAACCCAGGGAGCCCCCATCATTTCATGGGTCACCTTCGGAGGACTCTGAAGACTGGTTGGAGCAAGTCGAACGGGTCAGGCTGTTCAATCGATGGGACGACGCGGAGACACTGAGGCAAGTGTTCTTCTACCTTGAGGACTCAGCACGGATCTGGTTCGAAAACCATGAGAGCTCCCTAGAGTCTTTGAACGATTTCCGAACGCAATTTTTAACGACGTTCACCCCGTTTGTGCGAAAAGAGCGGGCCGAGGTCTTGGTGCAGACGCGGACACAACACCCTAACGAAAGTGTTGTTGTGTTCGTCGAAGAGATGAAGAGGCTCTTCAGGCATGCTGACCCGTGCATGGCGGAAGAAAAGAAGTTACGCTTCTTAATGCGTGGTGTGAAGGAGGAATTTTTTGCTGGACTTGTGCGCAAGCCACCCAAAACCGTCGCCGAATTTGTTACCGAAGCCAGCACAATTGAAAATGCTCTTTAAATGCGTACTAAGCTGTATGACCGCAACTTTGGTGGCGCATCCAATGCGAACTACGTCGTCAGCATGCCGATTCCGGCAGACAGCCTACTTGAGACTATCCGCGTAATAGTGAGAGAGGAGCTGCGGAAACTTCTCCCCCCGTCGCCGCAGCCGCAAGTCGCTTCTCTTACCGATGTGCAAGGGAAGAAGTGCAGCAAGCGTGGGTACCTCAACGACATCAGAAGCACCCCGCGAGCCGCAAGCCATATCCTACGCGGCTGCTGGTCGCCGGCCTCGCCCACCTGCCCCCTACCGTCACGAGGCTCCGTAACGTCGCCCCCTCTCGCCGGCCCGACCACCTGCGGTGCAACCCCCCGCCCCACGGAAGACCGAGGTGTGGCAAACGCCCGATAATCGACCGCTGTGCTACCACTGCGGAGATGCCGACCCCATCTACCGTCGCTGCCCCTACAAGAGGATCGCTTTGCGAGGCTTCTCCATCGAAGCACCACGGCCCCGACCTGGCCAGCGCCCTACTGAGATCCAAGACTACCTGTCCAACACCAACCGTGGCCCAGCCCGATTAAACCGTTCACCGTCGCCCTACCGGTACCTGTCACCAAACCACCGCAGCACTGCTGACTTCTCACGTGGAAGGTCCCTCAGCCCACGCGGGGCAAACTAAAAGGAGCGACTTCAGGAGGTGAAGTTGCAGGACCACGTACAAATGAAAACCCTCCAACGACTCAGCGACTCGCTGAAAACTAAGATTCACGACATGCCCTCAGCCCAGCGAGCCGATCTAACCCTGACGTGATTTCCGAACACGACGACAGCAAAACGGTTCGAAGCGTACCCGACACGACCGAGCCTGCCGCTGAGACTACGACGAAGACGACGGCGCATACTACGCCACGACGCACACGGAACTCGAGGAAGGCGGCGTTTGACGTTGAGCTGTCCATCGACGGCTTTGATGTAGTCGCTCTCATAGACACGGGAGCCGACTACTCAGTAATGAGATGGGTCATTTGCGTCTAAGCTGAAGAAAGTTATGACCAGATGGGACGGTCCGCACATACGCACAGCAGGAGGCCACCTCGTGACGCCAAGTGGAACGTGCAGATCGCGCGTCACATAGACGGCACAACGTACCCTGCCGTGTTCGTCGTTCTGACTTACTGCCCCTGCGACGCAATTCTTAGAATGGTTTTTTTGATGGACTACGCTGCAATAATCAATCTGGAGACCACGTCAATAAGTGTTTCCCCCCATCACTCCATGACGCCGGAACCGAACCCCGAACCTCCTGCTGCTGTAAGGATTGCAGATCTTCATGTCACCCTGCCACCCGTGCAAGATGATGATCACCGTCTACTGTGGAAGATGCTGGTCCTGACGTCGACGCTATCGTAGACAGTGATCAAAGGTTACTTCTAGACCGTGGTGTCTCTGTCTCAAGAGGCATTGCGCGCATCAGGGAACCCCAGTCCCATGTTTTGGTTACTAATTTCACGGAGGAGTACACGCCATTTAACAAGGGCGCGGCAATTGCATTCCTCCAAGAAACGCAAGAAGCAAGTGACGTGATCGCGGTCGCCGACTTTGAACGCACACCCGTAGAAACCTTCAAGCTCCCGCAACCCTTCTGCGTGAATCCGGCGCTTGCGCAAGAACAGCGGAACAAATTATTGGCTTTGCTGCGTCGCAATAGCGAATGTTTTTCGTCGAGCGCAAAACTACGTCAGACACCTCTAGCGAAGCACCGAATAACAACCAAAGATGGAGCCCGACCTACCCGACAGTCACCGTACCGCGTCTCTTCACACGAACGCGAAGCCATCCGTACTCAAGTCGTCGACATGCTTAACGACGACATTATACAGCCATGGAAAAGTCCGTGGGCTGTGCCGGTCGTACTCGTGAAGAAAAAAGACGGCACACTGAGGTTCTGCGCTGACTACCGGCGATTGAACAAGATCACCAGAAAGGACGTGTACCCCCTGCCACGTATCGACGACGCCCTCGACCACCTCTGCAATGCGAAATAGTTCTCATATATGAATCTGAAGACCGCCTACTGGCAAATTGAGGTGGACGAGAGAGACCGAGAGACGACGACACTTATAACCCCAGACGGCCTATACGAGTTCAAGGTGATGCTGTTTGTGCTAGCTGGACATTGTGCTAGCTGGCCTGAAGCGGCACACCTGCCGAATTTATCTCGACAACGTTGTGGTAATCGCCCGGACTTTCGACGAACACCTTACAAGGTTGGAGTCTGTACTCGAGGCCATTCGCCCGTCTACGCTAACGCTACATCGCGCAAAGTGCCGTTTACGTACGACGAGTTCAGGTTTCTTGGCCACGTCGTCAGCGCCGCAGGAGTCTACCTGACCGGCAAAAACTTCGGCCATTGCCAACTTCCTAAGGCCGAAAAACAAGAAGGGCCTGCGAAGATTTTCGGAAGGTGCGCATACTACCGGCGCTTCGTCGCAAACTTCGCACGCATTGCAAGAGCCACTCACACGCTTGACGAAAGATAGCACCCTTTTCAGCTGGAAAAACGCCCAAGAAAAAGCATTCTGCGAGCTGCAAAAACGCCTGCAAAGCCCGCCCGTGCTCGCTCATTTGACGAAGGCGCCGAAACGGAAATACACACGGACGCCAGTGATATAGACTTGGGTTTGCCGTCCCTCCAACAAACAAAGCGGTTGTGTGAAAAGGTAATCGCCTATGCCAGCCGTAGTCTGTCGGAGGAGAAAAACTACTCTGCCCTGAGAAAGAGT
>JABSTR010003252.1:0-50879 GCA_013339765.2 Haemaphysalis longicornis | reverse complement strand
GTGTATTTTGTGGCGTCACACCTAACTGTTATACAAACAATAAGTAGAATTGTTTTGATTCTGTAACCTGTGGTGTGAAGCACTGTTTTATCTGCCTTTTTTTGCATTGATGCCTTGTACAAGGGGGGCTCGGGCTTATTCAAGTTAAACTCCCTTTACTTTTCGCTCGAGCCAACCCTCATCTTCACGATGTAAAAAAAAAAAACTTGAACTTGAACTACTTTAGGTACCCAGAGGGATAGGACGAGATTACTGAGACACAAACAAGAGATAGAAAGGTTCAGACAAAACGATGCGCTATTTTTTAAAAATCGAACATACCCGCACTTCCTTTCTGCGGATGCAGAAAAAATTAAACCGAGCTGCGGGAACGGTAGAGCAGATTTGGGCACGCTAGGGCATCCTGGCGAAGAGGTGGGGGGTGGCTCACAACGCCACTCGGCACGGTATGCATACGTACTCGAAGCGTACCAGAAGGGAAAAGTTTTGGGCTTGTTGGTTCATAGTAAGCAAAAACGCCCGCGTGTGCGAGATTTAGGCGCAAGTTAAAGATCCCCAGGTGGTCAAAATTAATCCGGAGCCCTCCACTACGGCGCGCCTCATCGCCTACGTTGCGTCGGCGCGTTAAACCCTAGAATCAGATTGTTGGTTCATAGTCACACAGAAAACAAGCGCTGTAAAAAAACAAAGGACGAGGCGTGGACAGGACAAGCACTTGTCCCGTCCACGCCTCATCCTGAGCTTACCGACGGAAATCTTATTTTATCGGTTCGTATATAGGGAGGTGGACGTGCGGCACGTGCCGAGATCTGGCACTGGACTGCAGTCGCGGCGATGGCGCCATTCCAGCGGGTTGCCTTCACATGGCGTACTTCACCTTGTGCTCTGCCTTTTCTTACTTGTATTGGTCAATCCATCTCTCCACTTTTATCTCTTTTCTGCCCTTCTTCTTCAGCCTCTCTTCCTTTACCCCTCCCTTAAAAGTAGGATGAAGGTGATTTTGTACACCAGCTTAAGATTGTTTTATAACAAAAAGCCTCTCTCTTTCTCTCTCTCTCTCTGGTTGTGACGAGCACCATTCGCCTGACTTGGCGGGTATCATTATCCTGGCCTGCCGGGCATCATCGCCGGACACTGCAAGCACCTAAAGCTCCACTGTTAAAAACACAACAGTCAAACAGGCATAAACAAAGTTGTTTCTCCAACCTGACTTGATCGGCATACCTTACACATGCCCCTCCTCAACAAAGCGATGCCTTGATTTGTTTCTACCTGAAGGATTCGTTGTAACTCATGTCGTTCCTTCGGGGGAGAATGTCAACTCTCTTTCATTGTTGCGAATTTTATTTTTACCAGCAAGAGCGCTTAAGCTTGAGCTTGGTACTTTGGCGTTCGCAAAAAAAAAAACAATAACAAAAACTACCCCGGAGCGAGGCGCCATGCGCGACGGTCGCGCAGTGGCGGTAGGTAAAGAATACCGAGTGCGCGTGAGCCGGCGCCCCTGCTAGGAGCACCCGACATCTTCACGCTTATGCGTGGGCTTGCGCCATGTCAGCAGCTCCCGCCTTCGTCGACGGCGTTTCGTCGCGGTGGACCCTTCACTCGGTCGGCGGCGACGACACCTAGGCAGCCGTTAATGTCGAGGGTGACAGTCCTGGGTTCTTAGGTTACCGTTCGCCGTACGAGGAACGTGCATAGACTTGTTGTTTGTGCTCCCTCTCTGCTGGGATCAGCTCTCATTGTGGGGAGAAGCTCGATCGACCTTAGCTCTCCTTCTCCAGCGTTGCACCCCTAGCGCAAGCTGCGCCAATTTCCTTCTTGAAAGAGAAAACAAAACCAAGCCAATGAAAAAGTAGTGAAATAATCCGGGAGTATTTCGTGGGTCTGTATTCAAAACCATATTGCCCCTTTCACGCCCACTTTGCGAGCGTCCGTCCACCAATGGCCGTTTTGCTACGGGCAGCTACTAGGATTTCAATCAATCAATCAATCAATCAATCAATCAATCAATCAATCAATCAATCAATTACATCAATCAATCAATTACATCCATTACAAAATTACCAAAAAAATTCTCCAGTTTGTCGCATTTTCGCGTGTTGCACTCTCGTCTTGTCGTATTCTTGTCGTGTCGTGATTCTGATGTTCTGTCGTGTGTCCCACTCCTGTCCTGATTTTGATGTTCCGTGGTGCCGAATTGCTGTCTTGTCGTGATCCTGATCTCGAATGAATCATTGAACTGATCAATTTATAATATCTGAAAATTACAAATGGGGGCTATATATAGGAGGTCTCAGGTCGGAGACTGCAGTGGGGCCTCCTGCACGGAATAACTCAAAATACACCGACTAAGAGCAGCAAGTGATGTAAAGAGGGATGTATACACAAATGATGTAAAGCAGAGTCAATAGGTGACAGTACACCCTTTGCCAAAATTTTGTGGGCCAATCTTAAGCCCTCTCAACTACAAAAAATATTTTAAGGCAGTACGAAAGAAATGTGTTTCCTCAAGCTTAGTTTCAGCATCGCTCTTGACCTAAGATTGTACATTGAATTTTTTGCAGCCTGCGCGTTTCCGGCTTGGCCCAGAAAATTTTGACAAAGACTACATGGTAGCAATAACTATGCAGAATCAACTTAGAAAAACGCTGAACAACGAAGTACCAGAAACAGTCTTGGTTACGTCTGAGGAAGGGACATGAGGTAGCACTTTGATTTTTAAAAATTTTTCTAATGTGTTTGAAGACCTAACGCCGGGTGACATAAAATTCCAGAGGGATATTGCGAGCAGTACGCTGTTTGTTTGCCGTAGTTAGTTTTTAGTTTCCGTAAAATGAAATTTTTCTTAAGAGCAAACCTAGTGGTGTTAGTATAAACAAGACTACGCGGCCAAAAAAGAGAAACACGGAAACTCATTGCGAAGCACTTTAAACCAAACAAAAAATACCTCAGTTATAACACACCAGTTTGGAAACACGAAAAATATTATTTGTATAAAGCAATGAATGAGCATTCGCGTCATACGAACTAGATAAGGTTATTCTAATAGCTTGACTTTGTACTTTTTGTAATTGGATTAGGTAAGTGTCGTATGTATTGCCCCAGCATAAGATGCAGTATGCAATGTGTGAGTGAACAAATAAGAAGTATAGCGATGTAAGCATTGAATGACTAAAGAAAGATCTTGCTTTAATAAAGGTGCGCATGCCCCAAGCCATTTTTCTCTTTATGTTAGAAATATGATGATGGTACTTAAAGTTGGAGTCAAGTAGGACGCCTAAAAAGGCAAAGTAATCACTAGCGAAAATCTGTTGGTTGTCATGGAAACAGATGGTACGGATGCTATGGCCCTTTTTTGGGAGTGGAGGACAAAGAAGCATTTGTTTTAGAAGCATTTATTTTCAACTATTAAGAATACGCCACTTTACTACGTTACGAAAATCGACAATTACTTTAGACGTTAGTGATGAAACAGAACTGTCACAGTTCTAGAGAGTGGTATCGCCTGCATATACTAAACATTTTGAAGAAGAAACACAATTCGGTAAATCAATAATGCATAACCAAAAAAGAAGTGCCCCCCCCCCCATGGAACCTGGCGGTGCGCCAATATTAGTTGTTCTAGCTTGCGAGTAGACGTCATAAACGGAAGCAACCTGAATTCTATCTCGTAAATCATTTATGAGGAGCAATAAGGGTAGTCCACAAATTCCAAGTAATTCGAGATTATTAAAAATGATAGAGTGACTGATAGTATCAAATGCTTTAGACAGTTCGATAAAAACTGATCCAGCGTAGCAGCCTTCGTCAATATATGATTTTAGCTTGTCGGCAAGGCAGACGAGGGCTAGATCAGTGGAATAACAGGGACGGAAACCAAACTGGCGTAAAGAAAGGATATTAAATTTATTTAAAAAGCTTGTTAGACGAGTTGCGATTAGTTTTTAAAGTATTTTACTGAAAAATGGTAGGATGCTAATGGGCCTGTAGTTAGGAAGCAATGATCGATCACCGTTCTTAAAGACAGGAATTATTTTACCTCGCTTAAGTCCCTCCGGAAACGCGCCATTTTTAAATATCACAGTAATTATATGAGAAAAAGCCTCTGAAATGGGATGAGCGACCATTTTGTATTTGGTTGGGGGGAATATTGCCAAGCCCGGAGGTGGTTACTTTTTGGTTGTGTATGGTTCAAAAAATTTCGTGGTGTGTTGTAGGGGATAGGAAGAGCGCATGTCGGGTAGACCGTGAGTAGGTTAGGCTCGTAACTGAAAATGTCACTTTGCCCGTGGCTGCAAAAGAAATTGCAGAAAGCGTTAGTCATATGAATGGCTTGAACGGGCTCGATACCATGGTGGGATATTTTGGAGATATGTTCGTGACTCATGCGTCTATGTAGGAATTTATAATTTCCCGTTTTTTTCTTGAGGTATGGCCAGCTTCTGGTATTTTATGATCCCAATACTTTCTTGCGCAGAAACGTCATTACCTAGTTTTTAAAGCAAAGCTTTTTACCTCTACCACCCAAGGGTTCTGTCGCCACCGTTAGTGTCAACAGGAAACTCGCGCGAACAAATAAAGAAGTTACTTGCACCGTCCCCCTCGGGGAATGCAGGAATTTTTTTTTCGAACGTCGAACTATGCTTTCTTTTTGGCGGTCTTCATGCAGTAACAAAGCGAGAGCCCGTTGTCTTACCGATTGAGCTACGTGCCCACGCGTAAACCGGGAATACAGGTAGTGCGCTCACCAAGCACATCTGATGGTTAACCCCCTGCATTCTCGCTGAATGCCACGTGATTGCGTCACGCGACATCTCGCGCCGCTGTGCGGTCCACCCCCGGCACGTGTAGCGGCCGTGTGTGCGCCGAGCACATGCGCAAGTAAATAAAAAAATCAAAGGAAGCTCGCACCAACGCATTACATCTCACTTTCAGCACGACAATGTGCTAAAGTCTGCGGCCTCCAGTGTTCACAACAAAAATCACAGATCCTTGTCGTCCGCCCTCACGCCAAGCGCCACGTCAAGGAAGGTATTCAAATACTCCTTGATGGCCAGGCAAGTATTCCAAGCCCCAGCATCAAGATCCTGGCCCTACATCTACAGGCGAAGATAAAGACAAACGTATCCTTGGAGCGCCTCAAACACAGCATCAATGAAATCATAAACATGATCAGCTGAGTTGCCACCAAGAAGCGAGGCCTCCAGTAAGCCGATGCATTTTGATTAGTTCAAGCTTTTGTCCTCTCTAGAATAACTTACGTTACCCCCTGTCTTCTTCTCGGCAAAGTGGACGTAAAGATGCTTGATATAATGATTAGGAAGACGGTTGAGCAGGCCATCAATCTTCCCGTGAGCGCGTCCACGGAGAGGCTGTTTAGCACGGGGCTCCACAACACGGTGGAAGAGCTGATAGAGGGCCATCTTTCTAACCAGAAAGCTCCGATGAGCAGACCGGCAGTGGGTCACCGCATCCTTCGCCAGATTGGCTGGAAGCAGCACAGAATGTCATGGCGCCTGAGGTACTCCCGGACTTTTGGTGACAAGAACTAAAGAGGATCCCTTTGCTTAGAAATATGAACCCTGAACACGACGAGGGTCGCCGAAAAGCATGAGCTCAAGCGGCATCACCCTCGTCATAGATCAGACAGTTTCCTTCACAGACGCCTCCCAACGTCGAGGGTAAGCAATACGCCTCACCGGGCTACCTCAGGAACCAACCTCCTTGTGTTGCCTCAATCAAGATCGAAGACATGAGGGCAGCACAAGAGGCAGCCATCGCCGTTGGCTCTCATTCATCCAGGGGTTCGGAAGGTAGTCACCGAGTCCCAACAACCCTACCGTAATTACCAGTCGGTGTTGGTGTGCCGAGCTGCACTGTGTGTGCTAAAAAACTCCTCTCTGAGATTAACAGCGCGAAAGAACGGGACAACAGCGGAGTAGACTAACACAGCGCTGTTTTTTGTCAGTTCTTTCGCGCTGGTAATCTCCGAAATATTTACCAACTGGCCCGCCTACAATCCGTGTTGCAGTTAAGAAACCCCTCCCCAACCGGTTCCATTTAGCTCATTTGGACGCCCGCTCACGCTTCCATGGGGGGCAACGAATGCGCCCACCAACAAGCCAGTGACGTTACCCACCAGGCTATGGAGCTGCACGAAGACAGTCAACCGCTTGTCACGCTCAGGGATATAATCCAGCATTATCGCCTTCAGAGACAGACCCTACCCTCACCTTACCCTGACCTTTCCAGAGGACAACAAACTACAAAATGGCTCATACAATGCGGCCCCTTCCCACACCCGACACGTCTTCACTTAATGCGTCCGAATCGCTACGACGCTGAATGTAAATTTTGCTCAGAAGAAGGAACACCCCGCCATGTAATGGGGGTGGGCGACTTTAGCCATCAGCACCCTCCTCTCTTCCAGACAACTACTCAACAAGTGCAATGGGAGAGGCTGCGGCCTACCCAGCTTGAGCTGGTGGACAGAGCGCAGGCGGCGCTGACTGCGTATGGGCTCCAGTGAAGGCACCACTCCCCTGCGCGCCCCCTGGGCCATTCAGAAGTCAGAACAAAAGTAATTTCTGTCCTCCTCCTCCGTCTCTGCCGCCGATCTCGTCACCTCCGTCGGCGGCGGCAAAAACAGAGAAGTGAAATCGTGTAACATGGGGTTTGAGCTTCGTATAATTTTATAAAAAAAAGAGTTTCCACTCATGTGGTACACCAATACAGCTCAACTAAACTGCCGTTCATGCATCATGCAGTGATTTAACGTTACCAAGAATATCTCTTTGAAGTAATAAATGGTGTGGTAAAGTGGATTTCATTTTTATCTGGTTTCGCCATTTGTAGAGCCGCGTGAGGGAATTTACGTAACGTCGCATGCTTATTCGTTTGGGGTGACGTTTACAGCTTTGCTTTCCAACCACATTCGCAAGGAGCTTAATGTTGAAAGGCTGTTTTTTGTTTTTTGTAAAGATTATCTCGTGTGCACATCCAGGGATTATGTGCTAGTAGAAATTGCTTTTTACATTTCCGGGTACAGGAGTTAGAAAGCAGGCATTATGAAATTAGTAAAAACTGGGAATAGGCTTTCGCGTGTCATCTGTCCGCAGAATTTCAGACCAATGTATTTTTGCAACCGCTTCAATGCACTTTTGTTTGTCTAAGATACTTTTTTTACGAAAGCAAAAAAAACGTTGGTGCTGAGTTCTGTTAAATTAGATAAAAAGAAGGCAGGAGTCAGTAATATCAACGACAAGAACACCACCTAGAGGATGAGTATGTAGATTAGACAGGGCGTGATCAATAAAAGAAATACCACCGGTATTGGAATTATGAGTTGTCAATTGTATTTGTAAGGTTAATACACCTGGAAAATTATTAATCAAGTAAATTTCTATTAATGTCACACAAGATAACCATATTTTTGTTTTCCAGGCCCACACTGTTCAATGAATGTTGAAGAGCTAAGCAAAATTCAGGAATCGATGTTGATGAGCAACGATAAATGCAGCCACAATTAAAAAAATTTGCCATCAATATTTAGAAAAGAAGGCTCGAATTCAATAAAGACAGATTCAAGGTTGGTTAACGAGATGTTTATATCATACCTTCCTTTATAGGACATCTCAGACGACACAAATAAAGCTACACCACCGTGGTTACTTGTGTGCCTGTAGCAGTATTCGAGTGAATATCAAGGGTCCTTATCGTCGTCCGATACAGGTCCTTATCGTCGTCCGATAGCCAAGATTCAATTACTGCCATGACAGAAAAGTGGTTATCAATGGATGCGAGTGGATTGCGAATTTCATCGCAATTTTTTCGCAGACGTCTTGCGTTGGAACATATAATAGACTGAGAGCCGCTATAAAGAAGCGATCTCAATTCATCAGCCAAGAGTTATGGGGATGTCTGGGGCCTGATAACGATCTACATAGGTTATGTCTGGTGCAGTCAGTTTAAGCGACTTTCGACAGGTGGGATTCTTTGCGGATTAGGAGCACTTTACTCTCAGTGGTCTTCCTCGCCTTTACCTGGCAGTTGTCCGTCCGTAGAAACATCCATGTTTTTTCCTTCTTTAGAGCTAGTGTCCTAGCAAACGATGTCCTGTTAGCTGCGGTCAAGTGATCGTTAATGTAGACCGGGCTGTCTGTTGAGGCCGACGCACCAATGTCACTAAGACAAAGTTTGGCCTTGTATGCTTGACTAGTGAACTGGGATTTTTTGGTTCGTAAACAAAATCTAGCGATGATATTTTTCATGTTTTCCGATCGCGTCGGGACCCGATCAACAACGTCGATGTCAAGGGGCTATATGGGGCATTCAATATTTTCCCCAATGGTTTGCATTATTGCGATGCAATGTTTACCCTGAGTGCAAGGAACATGCTTATCTCTACTTTGTTCATCTCGAATACTGCTCGAGGTCAGCTACCTTTTCAGTCAGAACCAAGTTTTCTGACTTCAGTGCTTTGTTTTCGGCGACCAATGAAGCGTTCTTACTGTGCAGATCTTCAACAAGCGATTTCATATGTACAAGGCTTGACACTAATACTCATGAACTTTCTTCTTTAGCTCAAGGACATCAACACCGTAAATTTTCATTTCTAACGAAATCTTCCAAGAACAGCTTCCTCCCTCCGCCCAGTTTCAGCGTCTAATGTTTGTTGCATATCGGCAACTATCTTTCCAAGCTCCACGTTCTTAGGCATAGCGCGCAGGCAACGACAAGAACAGTGAAAATAGCACCAAGGACAACAAATAAAAATTCCTCCGCATTTCCCCGAGGGGGAGAATGTGAAAGTGCGAATGCACGAGTTGATTGCGCGGTCCGGTAATGTAAATGAGTAGTCGAGAGAGATCACACACACACACACACAAGTATACAGAAAGAAAGATACATTTATTGTTGGATTGTATTTCACTAGTTGTTGGGGGTACCGTTGCCTGCGAACGATCCGCCATCATTGGTATCGAGACTGACGAACGAGCGACCCGCTCTCGACGGTAACACGAGCTCGACTGATCCTCCCGCGCCACGATGATGATGATGATGATTAGTGGCTTTCCCTTTGAATCGGGGCGTCGGTTGTCAGCAACCGACTTGCCTGTTTTATTACGTTTACATGCCCTACTCCCAGGTTAACCTATAGATTTGCTTCCTCCCTCCCATCTCTCCCTCTTTTCTGTTTTAAACTCATCGCCCCCACCCCCCTTTTTTCTCCCCTCGCTGTTCTAAATTCTCGTCCGTATGATTACTCCACCTGCGCACCCATCCCTTCCCTGCTTTTCCTCCACCACCACTCCAGTCGCCTCTTCGTCACCTCTATGGCCTTGAAGTTGAGGTTCCCCCTCCCAAGGCCTCCGTCAGCGTCGTTTCCCCCTCACCCCGTGGTGGCCGTATCTCTGTGCAGCTCCTGACAATATGGTCTATAGTTTCCCGATCACTGCCGCAGCATGCACACGTTTCATCCTGCTGCCTGTAGCTACCCGTGTATGCCCGGGTTCTCAGGCACCCTGCCCGTGCCTCGAAGAGCAACGCACTGCCTCTCGTATTGCCATAGAATCCCTCCTTCTTAATTTGCCGTTTCTCTGTCCTATAAGTCTCCAGGGTTTTTTTCACTTCCATTCTCTCTGCCCACTTCGTCGTCTCTGCTGCCTTTACCTGCTTTTTAACAGTTGTGTAAACCCCGCTTTCCCCTACCGACTTTCCGTACCGCTTGGTCAGCTGTCTGGTCCTCCGTCTCCACCGCGTGTCCACGCTCCTCAAATACAGGTACTTAAACACCCTCGCGGCCCATTTTTCGTCCTCCATGTCATGAAGTCGTTCCTCAAACTTTATCTTGCTCTGCGCCTCCCTCGCCTCGAAAGACGACCAGCCCATATCCCCTTGTATCGCTTCATTTGTAGTTTTACTGTGGGCCCCTAGGGCCAATCTGCCTACCGCCCTCTGATTTACTTCCAGGCCCGCTTGGGTCTCTGACTTCATGCACAGAACCGAATTAGCGAAAGTTAATCCTGGTACCATGACCCCTTTCCAGACTCCCCTTACCACCTCGTATTTGCTGTATCCCCAGAGGGCTCTATGCTTCATTATAGCCGCGTTCCGTCTTCCTTTCGTCTTAAGGTGAGCCTCATGCGCCTGCGTGTACTCTTCGCTATTTTTCAGCCATACTCCTAAATATTTATACTCTTTCACCAATGGTATTTCTACTTGCTGCACTGATACTGTTTTGTGCTCCTCGCCGTCATTAAAGACCATGATCCCTGATTTTTCTCTGCTAAAGGATAGTCCAGGGTGCGTCGCTTCTTCACCGCATATATCCATCAAGCCCTGCATTCTTATCTGGTTGTCCGCCATCAACAATATGTCGTCTGCATACATTAGTCCCGGAACCCGTTGTTCCACCACCTGCCCGTTTTTCATGTAGGATAAGTCGAACCCCATCGTGCTGACTTCTAGCTTCCTTTCTAACCCCGTCATGTAGATCATGAACAGCAGCGGAGAGAGAGGACATCCTTGTTTCAGACCCTTGTAGGTGTATACAGGCCTATTGTATGTTTCCCCCTCCCACACTATTTGCACTTGGTTCTCCCGGTATAGCTCCCTGAGTAAGCTAATGAATTCTGCCCCAACTCCCTGGTCCTCCAGGATACTCCAAAGCCGCTCCCTGTCTACATTATCATAAGCCGCTTTAATGTCCAGAAAGGCTAACCACAAAGGTCGGTTTTGCATCTTCGCCACCTCTATGCATTGGCTTACCACGAATAAGTTGTCGTCTAGTCTTCTGTCCTTTCGAAACCCATTTTGAAGCTCCCCTAATATCCTATTTTCTTCCACCCACTGCTCTAGTTCGAACTTCACTGCCTGCATTGCTAACCTGTACAGCACTGACGTGACGGTTACTGGCCTATACGAGCTTGGGTTTGTCCTGACTCCTTTGCCCTTGTACACTAAGTTCATCCTGCTCATTTGCCACGCGGCCGGTATTGCCTTTTCTTCTATCCTTGTTCTGATGGCTTGCAGTAGCTTTCCCTTGCTCTTTGGTCCTAACTGGTTAATCAACTCCATCGGTATCCCACGCGGCCGCTACGCGAGCGCCCCCACGCGTCGGAAATCCGAAGCGCACGCGAAGCGAGCGAGCGCTCTCCCGCCCGAAGTGGAGAGGAGGCGCCCACGCTCGCAGTGAAACTGTGGTAAGAGAGGAGGAGGAGAGTAGACGGAATCTTGAAGCGCTAGGACACAGGGACAAGCGAGTGGGACAACACAAGGCGCTACTTCCAACAGTTTTATTAGCAGACGAAAACACATATATATACACATGACCACTGGCCCACGTCATGATAAACACATGACCACTGGCCCACGTCATGGTCGTTTTTTCGGCTCCCAACAAATTGGGCAAGCTATGCAGACTGACTGACCCCAGCCTTCCCACGAGACCGAGGTGCAACAAAAAGCACTTAAATCGCTTTGTGGCTTGCGCAGAAGGCGTTGTTTACAGCCTTCCGTTGGACTGTTGGAAAAGGTATATCGGCCAAACAGGGCGGTGCCTAAATGATCGTCTCCGTGAACACGGCAATAATGTAAAAAACAACACGGGGGGATGGCTTGCGTCACACTGTAAGCAGCATGGTTGCAAGCCCCTGTTCGACAAGTGCGCAGTTGTCGCCAAGCATAAGAGTCAGCTTACGCGAGAGATAATACAAGCTGACATGATAGCGAAATCGGGCCGCGATTGTGTTAGTACTGCGTCTGTCGCCTTATCCAAGAAAGAGCGTGATTTTCTGGATGGAGTGTGACGTGTAAGATTGTATCATGACGTGGGCAGTGGTCATGTGTATATATATGTGTTTTCGTCTGCTAATAAAACTGTTGGAAGTAGCGCCTTGTGTGTCCCACTCGCTTGTCCCTGTGTCCTAGCGCTTCAAGATTCCGTCATGTCATACCAACAGGCCCAAAGCAGCACCCTCGTGAGGAGAGTAGCCCGCGCCGTTACGGCGGGAGAGAGGAGGGGAGAGTGGAGAGGAGGAGCGCACCGCCGCCGAGGTCGCCGCGCCTGCCCGCGCGCCGGCCCGCCGCTCCCCGCCGCAGCGCCGGCGCCGTTGCTAGGCACGCGCTCATCTCCGTTGCTAGGGGAGAGGATGTGCCCGATAACACCTGCCGCGCTGGAGCGGCGGACGGACGGCGGCGGACGAAGTAGGCTCGACTAAGAAGTGCATTCGCACTTAAAAAATACAAGAAACCGTGGTTCTCTGGCTATTAGAGACTAACCTGCGCAGGCCGAGAAGAAATTCAGGCGACTGCTTGGAGTGCTGTCACTGCTGCCAAAGGAGGCGCGGAACCCGATGCTGGCTTGTTTATAGCTGTCGTCGCTGAAGGCACGTGCTTCCCGCGGTGGCTGGCGATGATGGAGCAGCCGGATCCGGGTATAGCTGATCAGCCTGGTAGAAGCTTACTCGTGCGTACAATAAAGACCTGGGCAAAGGCCCCTGATGATCGCACGGCAATAGGCAAGACTCCTGAAGAAACAGCGGCCGGCGCAGACCGAGAAGAAATTCAGGCAACTGCTTGGAGTGCTGTCACTGCTACCAATCAATAGTTCCATCAGTAATTGCACATGGTTTGAATGTTATCGCCCATTGTGGAGGGAAGCGTAAATGGCAGTTCTGTTGCGACTACAGGAATGTTTGTCGTTGAGAAAAACAACAGATAGCTTTGTCTTAACAGCAGGACTTCTCTTGGGCCAACAACGCTTTTGGTTTACGACAGAGATTCTTGTTCGTTTCTTGCGGTGTTCCTTTTGGATTTTAGGCTCGGCTCTTTATTTTATTCTCCATCAGGAATAAAGAGCGACTGCGCACCACCCCCTTACACATCGGTTCAACAGCGCTACAGACCAAATCAGCTCACTACAGAACAAAAGAAGGTATTAAAATATCGCTACACAAAAGGAAAAGCATGAAAGGCGACGCAACAGATCCACAAAAGTTCAGGCGTAGTTCACAAAGACCAATACGAAACCACAAAAATTAATTAAACTGAAGCAATGGAAGAAAAGCACAGAAAACGAGAGCACAAAGGAAAATACATTGTGCAGAAACATAGCCGGCTCATTTAAAAAAAGTTGACAAAAGTGCATGGCTTCACAAAGTCGACATCAACATTCATCCCTTAATATTCCATGGCTATAATTAGGTCAGATTGTTCCGAAAACAACTCCGTTGTTAAAAATATTTGGCGCTGATGAGAACTAAGCTTGCTATTATTAGTTTTCGTTTGTCGTGGTCGCCGTAGCACGCCGGTAACAGATTCGCATAAACTACATCAATCTAGGAACTTTTGCCAAAGAATAAGACATACACTCGCGCCAGCCATTGTTGAAAAGGTCCAATTCTAAGTGAAGGCTGACTCATCGAAGACTCTGGCTGGGCGCTTTGTTTTGCGGCCAATTGCACTTCCATATCGATCGAACCACATTGTTTACTCCAGAAAAGAGAAAGCGGGCCGCCGCTGCACAACAAAAAAAAAGTAGTTGATCTGACCATAGAGAACCCGCAAGTCACGCCATGATTTTGGTTTGATTACTGTTCGCTGGCTCACACGCAAAATAATTGTTGCATTGTGCGCGAGCCTTCTATTACCTAGCCGCTCCTATTAACGCTCGTCGGCAGTTTTCTACATGCCTGTCGGTAACAGAGTGCGTGGTCTTCGAGTCCAGATGTAATAATGCACACCCGCAGGCTTTCTTTATATGTGATTGGGCTATGACTCACTGCTCAGTGTGCGTATCGTCGTCCCTCCATTTTTCTTTATTTAACGCTTGTTTTGCTGTCCTAAAAGGGGCGATATTAAACCGGAAAATTGATACTTGTGCCAGGCTTCACAGGTGACGTATTCAGTATTATTCAAAATTGTATTAACGCATATTAAAAGCCAGTGCCGATAATGGCAAGGTAAATGTGAGTAGAGAGAGTAAGAGTCAGAGAGTGAGCGCGCTTTATATCAGATGAAAGCTGAGAGGTTTGCCGGCATGTTCCTGCTACATGCTACTCTGCGCGGATGAGGAGAAGGGAATGCTACTCCGGGAGGGAGAAGGGAATAAAGGCAAGAGAGAGGGAAAAAAAAGATAGGGCGCAAGAGAGAGGGAAAAAAAGATACGTAAAAAAATTGCGCCCACCTCCCCGCGAGGGGAACCCTGTGTAGAAGCGACGCATCGTGGGGTTCACTTGGTGTTTCCGTTGGATTGATTCTGAAATCGCGTGAAACGTGTCCGGAACGCGTATGATTATTATGTTTGGATTATTATTAGGATTATTATTATGGCCAATCTTGGTCAATCTCTCTAAGTGGTATACTTGGGGCTTCGCTGTCGCAACGACCTTTACTCTATCATTGTTGCTGTACGTGGGAGCTTCTTTTCTTTTATTGCAAGTGTTAATCATTGCCCCATCATGCGTTGTATCAGTAGCTTCTTGACGTAGTTTGAATGAGTCAAGGATATAAGGCGCGTTCGTAGCATTGTATTCTACCTCGGTTTTGTGGCGCAGTGGGAAGAGCACCTCGCGTTCCGCCCACAGGGTCGTGGGGACCGGGGCGCGCTAACTATACCGGGCGCCGCTAACTATATTTTTTGTGGAGGGGGAGGGGGTGTGGACGGACAAAACGCCGTATGGAGGGGCAAGAAGGCGAGTGAATGAGATGCAGTCGCATCTAAAAAAGTGAACATGCAGTTCTGCGGGGCTGGTCGGCGTAAAAGTCCACATGAACTCACAGGGGAGGATACGAAGTGTTAGAATTTCTCTGCGACGCCGAAAAACACTTTTCGCTGAATTAATGGAGGGGCCAGGGTCCAAGGAGAGCTTTGAAATATCTTGAACCGCAGTTGAGACATTCGATCTTTTGGTGCGAGGTGATTTCTTTCCTGCCGATACGTCGTACACTCTAGCAAAATGTGCGCATTTCGAAACATCGCAACACCGGCTTGTGCTGGTGCTGCTGCGGCACTGCCTTGTTTCCGTCTAACTTTATTAGCTTCAATAGGCACGACCCGCTTTAACAGCGAATAGCGTTTTCATCTGGCTCCTATAGGAATAAGCTGAATAGGTTTATTATGAAATAACTCCGGAGCCGTTTATATTTTGCTTGTCCTGTTTCGCCACTGTTCCTCCAATATTCACGGAGAAGAGTCCATCCTTCCGCCTTACGCGACACAATTCTGTACGAACCGATGCGCGCTATTTTCGCTACATGTCTAAGCAATATCGATGAGGGAGTGTCTCCGTCACGCGAGCAACGCTGGTTCTAAACCTAGGTCAGCGGCCTACCGAAGAAGGCACCACTACGCCATGCCATCGCGTTGCTAATAGGGAAGATACTGGCAATTGTTGATGAAGATAGGCACGTGATTCCTGTACTGCGCGCTCCGTAAACTTATTTTGTGTCACCGCAAAGCATTTTTGTTCCAGCTAAGAGCAATCAAAAAAGGTCAGGGTCCCCAACAACATTACAAATCACCTTCTAAAGTCTTGTTACCAAACAGCTGAAATTGGAGTAGCGGAGCACAAACTGCACGAATGAGGAAATCATTCGTGTGTGGTGTGCGCAGTTTCAAAAATACAAAAGAAATGCGGCGCTTTTGCACGCCTGCCTCGAGCGCACGTTAGTCAAGCCAAGCATACCCACTGAAGGAGATTGTCCAACATTGGCCACAAAACAACTCCAGCGATCACCGTAACGTGGCAGCACCTGCTCGAAACGAGATGAAAGACACATTATAGCGTACGTCCCTTTGCTCTTTTGTCCTGATGTCGTCATGCGAATGCGCTGTCTGCCGCAGAAAAGCCGAGACTTGAGTGTTAATGCTGCTGTAGCTGATCATTGAGAATACATGGCGGATACTTCTTACTGCCGAGAAAGGAGCCGTGCCTCCAGAGGCCAGGCGGGCAAAGCATCCGCTAGAGGCGATAAGTCGCGCTTGTACAGGGGCGTACAAAAACGTCGACCAAAACAACGAGCTCACACTGGCCTTGCTCACCATAACCTCATTCCAACGTCATGCCGCCGACTTCTAACGCGCCGACGCAACGCAGGCGATGCGTAGTGGAGGGCGCGGGTTTAATTTTGACCACCATAACGTCATTCAAATGTCATGCCGCCGACGTCAACCAAAACACCACTCTGCACTTCAACTCAACTTTGTGTCCGTCAACGATCACCTACAACAGCTTTGCCATTTAGGTCTTGTGTGTGAGTGCAAGCTTCCTTGATGTTTTTTGCCTAATGACGGTCGTAATCTCGCCACATACATTCAACTTTTATACAATTCTTTTTGCTAAGCGTGAACATATACAAAATTGCTCCAGGGCCTTCGACAGGAATGGTGTCAGGCGCATACTTTCCGGCTTTACAATTCAAATTTTCGGCTTCCTTCTAGAAAGCGTTTTCACAAATGCGTAGGAAACTGCGCGTTGCCCTTCTAACAACCCTGGTCGTTTCTTGGGCCCCGGCACTTTTTGCTAGCACGCGCCCGCGAGCTCTAGTGGCACCCGCGTACACTTATCTTTCGGAGCTATTCAGAAAATGTGCGCCACCCGTGTCAGCCTTTCCGCATTCGTTATACACGAGAATGGGGAAACTCCATAGCTTCTAAACTTTCCATTACTCTTCAAATTAAAAGAAAAGTTTCTTCTCAACATATGACGCAGACCAACGTGAAGTGCCGGGCTTCCCACAGGAGCAACGACACCGTCATTAACAAGTCTGCATCACCCAAGCAAGCGAGCATGGCGGACAGTTCAGGGCCATCCCTGTCGATTATCCCTGCTTGCTGCATATTAAACAGTACGTTTCTTTTGGTGCTTCTTTTAATTACCATAAATTAGGGTCTGGCGCAAAGCACCTAACCCTTTCAGCCTTCCACCATGTTTCCCATTTCCCGGATTCCCTTTTCCCATATTCACGGTTACATGCGCTTCTGACGGGAGCGTCGATGGTAAGGCGTTTTTTAATTCATGAAATTGCTTTCTCCCCTTTAAATCTCCTTTTCTGCGTAAATGCCGCGATGAAAATTACGAAATTTCCGCTTCTTTATTCAGCCTCTTAAGCCGACTAGGAATCAGAATTATTACATATCCTGGACTTGGCGAGTTCTAAGAAGAGTATTTCATCCGAACAATCATTTCTTCCTGTTCGTCGTTATGCCCGCTTGTCCCAACACATCGGGAATCCGAAGATATCAGGAACCTAGTAAATCCATTGCAGAAAGTGACGTTTTGTGTACAGTAGAAAATGGTATTGTATACGGTAAAGGCACTCTGGAAACATACTTTGCAGAACTCTAAATAGTTTTTGTGTGATTCGTTGCGAAACTTGCCGCTCATACATTTCAAAGAGATTGTTACCATGGTTCTTGAGCGTAGTAAAGCGGAGTACAAAACTTGAAACAGCGCAATTGAAGCTGTCGCCCTGACCATTAGCTGCACAAAAAATTCCTTGCATTCCGCTGAATAATTATAGCGATCGTTCCTGAAAGACTTTCGATGATCCGAAAAAAGGGCCCCTGTCCCTTTACAGTACCGCACAGCGCTGCTCACGCATTTATTATTTACGCGTCAATGTTCCGTAAGACACGCAGCCCTGTCTGGCATGTGTGGTATTGACGTGCTGCGTCCTAAGAACCCTATTCGAGGAAACGTTGTCAATATACGCATGCTATTATGATTCGTTTACCATGCATGTGATTAAGAAACATGAAGTTAATTTTTGTTTAAAAGAGTTCTTTGATAATAAGATCCAGCTAAGCATCACTGTTCCTAGCCCTAATCCGTTTCAGTAAGCCATAAAAATGCGCACCGCGACATGATGTCAGTATTTTAATCCATGTGTACAGCAATTGTTCCTGAGTGAGCTAAACCCCTTGAGGGTGAAATTTCTGCTGTCATCCAGAAGAGAAATAAAACAAGAAGTTAAGCAATTCCTCTTATCTGTTTAAAGGCTGTAAATTGTTGCACACAAACAAAAAAGTTTACTTAGCGTAAGTCAGTAACCCTACCTGCAAAAAACCGATGATTAGCAGCCCGGTATTCACCACTTCAATTTTACAACGTTTATAAAAAAACTGGGAGTTTAAATAAACTTTTTTAGTGTTTCAAGTGTTCAAACTACGAAATTAAAAACTGCAAAATTAATTAGGCATTTCTGAATGAGCCCGATAGTTTACATATTGCGCAAAAATTTTGTTTTTATCTCGCAGAACCATCCTGGTGCAAAAAGAACAAAGAATCTTTAGTGGCGGTACCGTGTTCAGCTTCAGCGAATCACAACAATGACGCACTGCTTTACCTTTTTTGCAGGTACGCACAAGACAAAGAAAAACCTCAGACTGGTGACAGAGCTAAGCGGAGTTTCAGTCGTTACACAAGAGAAGCTTGGCCTCTTGTTTTTTTTTTCTTCATGGAATCGACCAGTGCATTCGCATTCACAACCACAGGCAACAATAAGTTGTGGTGGCACAGGAGATCCATTCAACAGGACAAGCAAAAAGACACAAACTCCTTCTTCTAGTTCGGTTGAAGCAATAAAAAGAGTTCCTTTTCCCCTCTCTCCCTAGCTTCGAGCGAAGCTTTAGACAACATAAAATAAAGTTACCTCCCCTTCTCCTACACTTGCACAATGTCCGGTTACATTTCGATGCCTGGCTGCATTATTGCTGCTGGTGGTACGAATGCTGAGTATTTTTCCGCGAGAAAAGCATGCGTGCTGGTCTATCGAACGCTCTATTCACCCGCGAGAACAAAGGCTTGAAAAAAAGGGGAATATTAGCTTTGGGAACGTATATAGTGCGGAAGCCAGTCCTAGAAACGCTCCTTTTATATCTTTAAATTTGTTTACATAGTTTTCGACAAACATGAATGATTTCTTCCCGTCATAACCTGATGACCTGCTCTTTCGCAGTTTTCTGTGAGTGTGTTGTGTTTGATTACTAGACACTGGAACTTAAGGCACGAAAAATCCATGTTTTAGGCGCCTATAATAGGCACTATTATAATAGGCGCCTATATGTGCCATTTAGGCACATATAGGCACCAAATACTACCGTTAAGGCATATATAGGCTCAATTCCTTTGGCTTCAGAAGCCTATTTTAGCACCAATCTTTGACTTGCAGTGAAACCGCGGCCACGTAATGTGCTGCGGGAACAAAATTTTATTTTCTTCCGTAAAATAAGCAACAGAAGAGCGATTATTTTAAAATTTACGTGAATTTTAGGGTGATTCAACACCAAAAGACAACAGTGAAAGCCATGAAAAGCCACACGAATCTCAATGAATTGCTGCTTGAAGTTGTACCCCCTTTCAGTCGATAATTTTGTGCGAAAAACAACACTCAACGTACACTGAAGTTGGGGGAACGTTCTTGTACTTGGGGACGCTCCATGATATAATTCATTTTGGAATATCAAAATATTAGCTACTCAGAACATCCTGCAGTTATTTTAGCACGTGGAATCCAGTGAAGTGAAATGAAATAGACCTAATTGTTTGCCGGCAACGGACTTGATATCTCCATTGCGCCCGGATGTAGCCACTCGTCGATCCTGGTGGCAATCTAGTAAGCAACACTTCCGCTACTCACTGCGGGAGTGGACACCCTTGTCCCCGAAGGTAGGGCGTCGGCCCGCAGCTTTCCTCTCCGGCGCTGCCGTTCGACAGCCGTTAGGACCTGCTGGACGACTGATAGTTGAAGGAATCCAGAAATTTTGTCAGGCAGATTTAATCAACGGTCCTTCAGGATGGCGGCGGATCTGTCCTGGACCTCTCAGATGAACTCAGCATTCTTAGACAGAGTGGCGCCAAATCTCTCAGCTGCTGAAATGCTTTCTGCTGAGAATGCAAAATAAGCACAGGAATACGCCCTGTTACGTTGAACTGCAGCGTAGGGAAATACTTTGGGCTGCGACGCATTTGTCCATTGCAAAGTTCTTGATAAAACCTGAGCGTTTATGGTATGGTTTTCCGCCCTTAGCCGAGTTGTTTAACGGGTAACGAGGGGCACAATCGGTAACTACTGCCTGAAGACACAACTGGGCTTCGAAGAGAGATTCCGCGTGGCTGTCGAACGCGAGCTCACTAGGGCGCACCGAGGCTGCGAGAACCCTAACCGGAGTTTTCTCCGTTCCGTCTGATTTACAAGGTACACGTTCTTGCCAAGACTGGCTTAGGTCAGAAGAATTCGCTGACGGAGCAGAACAAGCTCCTCAGCTCTTTACAACACAGATGAATCTCATGGATAGTACAGGGAAGTGCAATACGTCTGTAGAAATTACTGAGCTATTCTGCTCTGCAGAAGCGGATGACTTGTGAAGCTGCAGGAATAACACCATTCACTAACTATGCGCTACATACCGATTATAACATTCGACAGCAGGAAAGATTCTTTGGAAATAATTCCCTTAATGCAAAGTTCCCAGATGCCCTGAAAGATTACCCATCCGCGGCAGATGCGGGTGTCACGACTAGACTACTTGTGAAGTACTGAGATCCCCATTCCTAAGTTACGTTTCTTGTTCCTTTTTCATGCTACGCGTGCGTACTGCATTGTGCCAGCCGGTGGTGTACGTGTGATCGGCGGCTGAGAGTGCACGTCTTGGTGGCATCACCTTAAGCCTTTCGTGTCTTATATCTGCACGTGAATTCCTGCAGAAGGCGTCTTTGAGCTTGGGCGGCATATACGCGGCTGTGCCACGTTCATTTTTGTTTGCTGTTTTTTATTCCCTTAGCAAAAGATATGGCACGTGGGCAGAAGTTTTCCCTGTTGGTCCGTGGACACAGCATGTCAGAAGGACATAGAACGAAAGAGTTTGCGAGGACCGGGGTGCGCGGACTTGTCGGGGTGACGTCGATGAGTTCTTGCGCTGCTTGTCTGCGGTGTGGAGGCGAAAGCAAAAACGCCCACTGGGCACGGGTTTCTGGCGGCTAGGCCGTTAAACCCACAATCAAATCAATCAAGAGATTGCGAGTTCGAGGTGGTGCCGGCTTGAGCCAAACAGTTTGGGCTTCTCAGCGTGTTTGGCAGGACGCGCGGATTTTTCTCGCAAATAGCGTGAAACAAACGCCCCGTAGCGCGCTTCTGAAGCGAGAACGGTGCCTGCGGAACATCGACTAAAAATTATCCAAAGAGGCATATATAGCACAAACACAACAAGGCCTTTTTGGGCGCCAAAAATACCATATAGTCAAAATAGGCACGAAAAAGCTCATATAGTCAAAATAGACACCATAAACTATTGCTTAAAATGCTCCCCTTGCCATAGTTCGCGCTTATATTTTAAATGGCTCCATACGGACTGAATAAAAAAATAGGCATTTTGCTAAAGTTCGGTCTCTATATTACAATAAAAACTGCACCTAGGTATAATCGAACAAAAGCCGCATTAGGACGAGGATAACTTCACTGGTTCTGCTAAATGTGTTTTTTTTTTCGAGAACGTTGCCAGTGCTTGTTACAGTTTTTTTTTATGTTTAATGAATCATAAAGAAAGGAGCGATCTATCCAAGTCTTTTTGCGACCCTAGATTTTCATTTTTCGCTAGTATGTTCAATAAACAAACACAATCTGTATTGTCCTTTGTAGAAAAAAATAATAAGGACAAAACTTACTGACCCCGTAAGCTTTTATTTGTATTGTTAAAATGCCGGAGCATCATTCTTGTTGAATTGTGAACGCATGTGAGTGGGCGGGTAGGTTCCTGTCGCTGCAACGGGAATGGGTGGATCGGGTGAGAGCGGCAGCGCACGGGGTACCTTGAGTAATATTGGTGACGGTATTGGCGCCACCGCGGACCCCGAGCCCCCAAACATAACCTGGATCCAACCGTAGCGATGTGTTTAGAGGTAAAGGGTAGGAAACCACAAACCGTGTAGGTTGGAGTCTTGGTCAAGCTCCGGCGGATGGGCTCCCTGTCTGTTTACCAGGCAGGGAGCTCCGGGATTTCTTCAGCTATCAGGAGCCCCGGGTACATAGACTCGGGGAGAAAGGGTCGAATCGACTGGCTGGTTCAGCTATCTTGACACCTCCCGCATTTATATGAACCCTGTTTAAAGAATCGAGGTGAAGGGAGCGGAGGGGTCCCGGAAAAAGAGTTACCGTATTTTCACAATTTTAATGCGCACACTTTTTTGCTAAAATGTAGCCTAAATATTTGTGTGCGCTTTATAATCGGGCTCAAAACCGAAATAGGCTTTGAAGCGGCCAGAAACATTGCCATGCGGCGGACACGAAGTCCCCCCAAAATCCAACTCAATCCAATAAAAAATATCCCTCAACCCCACGTGAATGAATTTCGGCGCAGTAATTCCTTGTTGGCATGCCGCGTATCTTTCTAAGCTGTTGCACGATTTTTACTGTGCTTCTGAAATTACCCCGTAACACCTCGGAGCAGACCTGCAGTGGGTCACCATATCTTTCACCACATTGGCTGTGCAGCACAGAATGTCATACCACATGATGCATTCCCGGACTGTTGGCAACAAGAACTAAAAAAGAAATATGAACCCTTTGCTTAAAAATATGAACCCTTTACACGACGAGGGTCCACGACAAGAACGGGCTCAAGCGGTCACCCAACCCTCAGCGGCAGCATGCAGTTACCTACACAGACGCCTTCAAACATCGAGGATAGCAATACGCCATCGTCGTGGATACCTGCACAACCAACGTCATTGCGGGTGTCTCGCTCAAGACCAAAGACATCACGGCAGCAGCAGAAGCAGTCATCACCTTGGCTCTCACTGAACCAGGGTTGCGAAGGTAGTCACCGATTCCAACAATCCTGCTGGAATTACCAGTCGGGTTGGGTGTCCCGAGATGCACTGCGTGTGCTAAAAAACTACTGCCCAAGCGGTTCCATTCAACTAATCTGTACGCCAGCTCACGCTTCCATAGAAGGCAACGAATACGTCCACCAACACGCCAGCGCTTTTACCCCCCAGGCTGTGGAGCTGCACGAAGACACTGAACCGCTTGTCACACCCAGCATTATCTCCTTCAGAGATAGATCCTACCCTCGCCTTACCTTGAACTTTCCAGAGTACAACAAACTACCCTACGGCTATTACAACGCGGCTCCTTCCGACAACCCACGTGTCTTCATCTAATGCACCCGAATTGCTACGACGCTGGATGTAAATTTTGAACAGAAGTAGGAACACTCTGTCACATAATCGGGGTGTGCGATTTAAGCCATGAGAACCCTCCTCTCTTCTCGTCAACTATCCAACAAGAGCAATGGGAGAATGCTGCTGTCCAGCCCCTCTCTGCCTACCCAGCTTTATCTGGTTGACAGAGCCCAGGCGGCGCAGACTGCATATGGGCTCCAGTGAAGGAACCACTCCCCTGCGCCGCCCTCCGGGCAATTCAGAAATCTGAACAAAAATATTTCCCCTTCTCCTTCCTCCTCCGTCTCTGCCGACGATCTTGTCGCCTCCGTCGGCGGCGGCAGGGACGGACAATTGACACCGTGTAACCGCGGGTTTGAGCATCCTTTAATTTTATATAAAAAAGAGTTTCCTCTCTTGTGCTACACCAATACAACACAACCAAGCACTGTTCATGCATCATGCATTGATTTAACCTTAGCACAGAATATCTCTTTGAATTATAAAGGGTGTGGTTAAGTGCATTTTACTTGTCTCTGGTTTCACTATTTGTTAGGGCCACGTGAGTCAATTTAATTGACGTTACATGGGTAATCGTTGTTGGGGCCATGTACAGCTTTACTTTCCAACCACATTCGCAGGGTGGATGGCGCGAATTTTTTTGTCTTGTCTTGTAGTGACAAAATTTCAAAATCACGGGACTGCATCGAGATTGAGAGAATGAGCCGAGCCGGTGCGCACATTGAATGCTTTCTGTGTGAAAATGTTCATCTGTGCAGCTGGACAAGATTGCCACAACCTTGTTTTCAGTTTCCACCCGTGTTTCTTTACAGTCGGGGATAACACGAAAAATCACAGTATTCCTGCGGGAACGGTCTTCAAGGTCGTTTGTGGCGTAGGTCAGAGAATCGAACTGTGTAGCTAGGTTTGAAACCTCAGTTCGTGCCTCAGACACTTCTGCGGAAAGACTGTCGATTTCCAGCGATTTTTTCAACGTTGGTGAGCGTTTCACTCCTGTCGTCTAATTTCAGTGAACCCTAATATCATTCTGGCAGTCTTTTATGTCGCGAACATGCCTTAGCGCCTGATCAAATAGTAAAGGGAGAGTTTGTCTCTTGTAGGCTGGAAGCAAAAGTCATGCTTAACGTGAAGGCATTACATTCATTATGAGTCCAAAATTCCAGCGGTATTAACGGTACACAGTGCATGGTGCCGACAAAAATTGCGTGCTGTTATTGCGCGCTTCCCAACCCAGCGACAGGAGGAGCAGTGGCCCAAGTTATGCGTGCTGAAACGACTTCACTACTCCACCCCGATTAAGCTTAAAACGCGATTCTCGAAGTACTTTAACCCTTTACGGCCCAGCCCACACAAACGTGTGGGTCAACAAATTCGTTTACTAAGTGGCACCTGTTTCGGTTTCGGTTTCAGAGCCCTGGGTAGTCACTGCGAACGCTTCAGAGACTTTATTGGTTTCGGTAGTTCACTCATTTCGCCACCAGGGGGCGAGAAATCGCATATTAAAAACGCGCCCCAGCCGTCGCAATCACGCTAGCCGCCTTCACGATGAAAGGTGGTATATCTTCTTGCTATTCTCGTATTTTCTGAATAACAAGCGTAAGACGCGATTTTCAGGACTTGGGAAAACACGATCGGCTAAAAAACACACCCGTTACCTTCGTGTGCGTACTGTCATCACGCTTGAAAAATGCACCCACACATATGTGTGGGCTGGGCTTTCGTCGTCACGAAAATTTTGCTGGGCGGCACACGGTGGGGGCACACGGCGGCACACGTGTACTGCAGGGCTAACGATAAATAATTTGTTCTTGCTTTATTGGTGTCTCATTTATTCGCGGTTTTGTTCTGGTTCATTGGTAATGTTTTCTTGCACCTTAACCTTCAACTCGTTGCGTAATTACTTATGATAATAGTATTATTCAAAATTAATCGTTATGTTATTTAAAACTTCATTATTATTTATTTTCACGAAATCCTAATTACAATATAAATACTCCTGAACACAATATAAAACATAAATAATACGTAAAAATGTAGTTTTTCTGTACCTGATGCCGTTTTTAAGGTATTATTACTACCCGAAGATCATACAAATAGAAGCCCAGCCCACACATATGTGTGGGTTTGTTTTCTGTGTGAAATACTCTGGGCTTTCCATTTTAACTTGTCGAAGCATCGATGGGAAGGGGTAAATACACAAAATTTATTTACTTGTGTCCATTTTTTTTTAATCTTTATGTTGGGCACGAAAGGGCTATATAGGAATAAAGGGTGCCTGCATGCAGGAGCAATAAAGACCTAACGTGCGCTCGCCTGTTGTGGACCCATAGCGCCTTCATTCGGAACTTTAAAGAAATAACAAAATTATGGGGTTCAAAGATTCCTGGACTACGCCTGGGCGTGAGGGTTCCGGATAAGTTTTAACCTGCATGGAATCTTAAAGTGCTCCAAAATTTCGTCAGACGGACGTTCGCGCTTTTTGCCTGGATTCAGAAAATGGAGACCGCGGCCCGCATCGAACCCGCGCCCTTGGTTTAGTACCACGACACCTTAGCGACTGTATCACAGCGTTAGGTACTCCCTTTAGAAACAATTCTTCATGTGCTCTGATATCGCCACCAGCAGTGATTCTTATCTAGTATTTATTCATGCCTATATCGTGCGTGCGCCTAGTGTTGGTCCCATGAATGTGACATCATACAGGTATTTACCTTCAGAGTATGCAGGTTCCAGGTGTACATGGTCTGCTAACAGCACGCCGTTCGGATGAAAGGAAGCAAAGGACGAAAGGAAAGCGAAGAAAAACTCGCAAACGCGATGCAGCGGGAAAGAAGACTTTTTTAAGTACCGGGATATCGGGCCGCCGTTAAGGTTGCAGCGTAAGCATATAGTGTCACGAAGAATTCTAGCGATCGAATAAATAATTGGAAATTGCACCCCTAGCGGTGACCCCCGCGTGGTTGTTCCGATAGCTCACACACTGAAAGCAGTGTTCCCCATAAACTGTGTTCTGTAATAGTAAGGCTAATATGTGGGTAGAATCATAATTGGGAAATGTGACAATAACAGAAAACTGAGCAGTGGAAGTTTGCAGAGGAGGAGTAGGACGAGGGTAAGTGAATTCCCAAGAAAACATTGGCCGCGTATCTGCTCCTTTCATTTCAAATGTCGTTAAAAGAGGATAGTCTTTATCGACTTTTGCCAAGTAAATGCCTCCCTTCGCTTTCCCGCTCACCTCTCATGTTGTTCCTGTTGCTTCGCGTTCCTCCCAAGGTAAAGACGCGAAACATTTGCTTAAATCATTTTAAATTTCCCGCGTTCCACTGCACCAAACCGGGTGTCTCGATGCCAACGCTGCCGTACGGCGAAGACGCCTGTGAATCGAGGCGCCCTACTTCAACGTTTATAGAACCACGTTTCCCTAGTCCACGCGCGTTCTAAGCAGAACGTGGAACCTATCTAGTGGAACCTTTCGTAACTCTTGCCACTTGACTTCTTCAAATGCCGCCAGAAGGTATATGGTGCGGGCGACAGCAGGCGAGGCCGGAGTTGTATTTTTTTCTCCAGTTGATGAAGTTGATGATTCTCCAGTTTCTCCAGTTGATGATTCGCCAAAATCAAACATGTATGATTTTTTATAAAGGAACGCTGGAAATATCACTTCTGTATTAATTTGTTGTCTTATATATGCGTAGTATCTTGTTGTTCTTCAACAATATTGACAAGTATGAACATTACACCGGACTTATACTCCGTTTCATACGTCAGGTGCAACGCTGTCAAAGCTAGCGCTCTTGTTTGCACTGTGTGCTTCCGCGACCAAAAGTAGTGGGTTGCTTGCGGTGCGCCCGATACAATAAATGCTTCGCCGGCAACCTTAAAGCATAAATATTTATCATCAGCTTGACAAAAAACGCCCGTGTTGCCGGACAAACGATCGAAATATGCGAGTTTGTATTTTATGTTTGTCGCTTTTGTATCAGGTTTTCGCTCTCCGCGCAACCTTGAACGCCGTTTTTAGTTTACTCTTTGAGGCAGCGTTGAAAAAATGGCGTCCAGCTCTCGGGCTTCGACCACGCCTCCTGTACGTATTTTTTCGAGGGTTTGCGCATCAAAGTTGTCAAAGAACGCCAAGCAAGTAATTACAAACGTGTGCGCCCGTACCAGGGTGCGTTTCCCGGTGAAATCTGTGCAGGAAGTATACTGAGTGTTGTGAGTGAGGACACCGGAGTATCTCACCGTACCGTGGCGAAATTGAAGGCGGATTGTCTTTGTGGGAATTTGGTGTCTCCAAAGAGAACAGCTCGCGACGTGACGATATCAAGGACGCGGACCGTCAAGAATGACAGCTTCACAGTCCATGCCATCCTTCTGAATGTGAAGAGCATGTATACGCCAAGTGGGAGATCCCGCCACTGGACAGTGTGCGAAAGGCTGTCCACGAAGACGACGAGTTGCCGAACTTCAAGAAAACCACCTTGTGGAGGTTAATGAAGGACATGGACCTCACCTATGATAGGATAATACCGAATGTTGGCATCATTGTCTGGCGCCGCAGGTACCTGCGGGCGATCAAGGAATTCCGAAGGCAGGGCAGGAGGGAATTGTTGATGAACTTCCCAGCAATGTGTGTCCTGTCAGTAGTGGCGGCTTTGTTCACGAGGGTCAAATGGCAGAGCTGGAGCGTGGACACCTTTCTATCCAGCCTGCTCGCGCTTCTTCATGCTGCGCCGATTCCCCGAAAAGGCTTTGTTACCGCGACAAAGCAAACTGTGTTTCCTCGTCGTGTGGTTTTGTTTGTAGAGTTTAACGTCACCAAGTGACCCGTGCTATGAAAGACACTACATTGTAGTGCTGTCCTGTTCGGTCGTGAAGTGTATACAGCTGGAGCAGTCATATAACCTCTGCAAAAACTGGGTGGGAGAAAGGAAGGAAAGTAAGAAGTCGGAACCCACCAGGAAATCGACCAGAGGTGCTCTTCTACAAATAAAGTTTGTTTTTTAAACCACGAAAGTCAGCCTCCTCTTGGAATATTTGTGTATGACACACAATCCGTATCGCACCTGTATGTATTTATGTATGGCAACAAATCTCCAACTCATGAGCTAGTACTGTTATTTGTCACAGCATTAACCTATACCATAGACATATCCTTGACACAGAAAAACGGGTCATATCAGGGTTCCATATGTAAAAACAATTGACCTATCCATGATTGCTGTGCGAATAAGTGCCTAGCTTAAAGAGCTCTTTCTCCAATCACAAAAGAAAATATAACTCTTGCTTCCGGGGTGAAATATTGCAGTGAAGAAATAAATAAATCACGCACAAGAATTCACAAAAATGTTGCATCTATTCGGAGTGGAAAGGGGCGAATAATAAATTTAAACTATCTATTTTGCGTTTCTGTGCCAGAAATCAGTATTCTAAGGTTCAGAAATCTGCTTTCTGTCCTTTCCTATGAATAACAAATGATACGTTATTCGCACCAAGAGCTTCGGACTACTCCAGAGTGCAGTGCCAAAGTCGGTTCCAAACTGTTTCGGTAAAAACTGAACCCGTTGCTCTGCTGACGGCCCGGTATAATCAATAACATGCTGAGTGTGTTAAGATAGGCCCATAAAGAAGTGGATCGTCAGGGCAACGGCAAAAACGAAAGCTGAAAGTGAACACCTGTTGGTAATTCACCCTGGTTACAGCAGCTGTGCTAAATAATAATTGAATTAACGTGTTTTTCTTACACAAAGTTCTAGCTAGAATCAACGAGGTAGCCGACAATGGTATAGAATCGCGACAAAATAGCAATTGCTGGTCAAACATCGGTAGGCATCCAGAACCCATACGTGCAGTTCATTTCCGCATGGGCGTAGTGTTTAGGTTACTGGGAACGAAATAAGATTTAGAATTGAACTCGCAGAAGATGTGATAAAAAAAACGAAACGTTGGAACGCGGTTTCGAACCCATGTACTTCAAAATTCAGCGTCTTTTCTCCAGAGCGACGCGTTAGACCACTCGGCTACGAAACAGCGCGGAGCGATACACCTCCTTTCTTTGCGGACTACTTGTGTAGCCTTCACAGTGTTGCACTTGATGTATGAAACGGAGTATAGACGGTACATTTAGCTGTGACTATAGCGGCATTGTTTTACTTTAGCCGGGTGGCTGAATCGAGTCACAGACAGACAGACGGACAGACAGAGAGACGTACAGACAGACCAAAATTTCTTGGTTCAAGTAGCCCGAGAAAGACTGTCGTCTTTAAAAATGTGAACAGAAATCGAACCCAGCTATCCCCGGTGGCATAAAATAGCAGGTGATCTGTCCTCCCCCCTTTTGAAGTTGTCTAACAGAAGGCAATCGCTAGAGAAGCCAAGCGTGGCAGGGTACGGCAGAAAGTTAGATGGGCAGGCGAGATCAAGACGTTTGCGGAGATAAATTGGTCGCCGTTAGCACAGGACCGGTGTTATGGGGTTATGGGAGATTGATGGGAGAGTCTTCTCTCCCCTTCCCCGCTGAGTAGCACGTCGGCGAATTCATGCTGGCAAACGTCTCTGCTTTCTCTGTAATAAAGAGTCTCTCTCTCTCTCTCTCTCTCTCTCTCTCTTCTCTCTCTCTCTCTCTCTCTCTCTCTCCTCTCTCCTCATCTCTCTCTCTCTCTTCACCCTCTCCGTCTCTCTCATCTCTCTCTCTCTCTCTCTCTCTCTCTCTCTCTCTCTCTCTCTCGCTCTCTCTCTCTCTCATTTGCCCAGCAGCGTGTGTAGATAGGCTGAGGATGATGATGATGATGAATAGAACGCCAATATTCCCTGTTTGCTAATTTTGTATTTGTGTCCACGAAAACACATTTTCAAATGAAATCACCAGAAAGCATCCACTGAATCATCTCTTGCATTCGTTATAAAAACCTTCCTTCGCGATTCTTTCCCATTTCACACGCGAGGGGAGAGCGGAAGGATGTAAAGGGAAGTGTTTTACTTCACATCCGGCTCTAATGACTTTTAAAATTCCTACAAGGGCCCCATGGCAATATCAGAACGAGGCCACGCTGCCTGTTCGCTGAACCGCTTCCCTTTCTGGCGCCTTCAACGCACCACCCCTCCTAACACGGGTCGAAACACAATGGGGCCGTGAAAAATGAGAAAATAAATCAGTTCTTTTTTGAATCGCTAGGGGGATTAAAACGCCCCGAGGAAGAGGTGGCACGTGACCACACCGCGCGACGCCCGGGAGCTTTATAACGAGATTAAGTACCCCGTCGACCGTGCAAGAAGGCACCACGCTCTTGTGCTGGTGGGACGCTGATGAGGCGATAGCTGCATCCGTGTTTTAAACTGCACTCAACGGTGTTTTAAGCTCACAAAGAGCCCTTCGAGGGCTAGATGTCGTTGTCGGCAAATCGGATGCTTGATCGATCACGTTGTAACGTGTGTCGTGCGACACGCTGTTCTACTTGACAGATCGGGACGTTCTAGCTTTCGAAGCTGCAAAATCGCAGGATCTTTTTTTTTTTTTTTTTTTTTCGAAAGCTAGACTGGGAAACCGAAGACTGGGCCGCCAGAACAGCGAATTGCCCTATGATCCTGGTGGCTACGGAGGCCTAGGAGGGGACCAGGCAGGACACAGAGTTCCCGGACGTCGCTCGTGCGGTCTACGTTTGGTGAGCGCGCTCGCGGTGGGCTACTGCGTGGTCACCTTGGCATTTCGGATGCCGTACGAATTCCCCTACGATCCTGGCGGCGGCGGAGAACCGGGAGGCGACAAGGACGGCGACCGAGGCACCTGGTATCATCTTGCTGCCAGCCCTGACCCTTGGCAACACTGCCGAAGTAAAGACAACCCTGCTGACCTTCTCACACGCGGTTTACCAGCATCCGCTCTCAGAAATTCTCAGCTTTGGGGGTACGGGCCGCCGTGGCTTGCTTTGCCAGAAGTCATGTCCTGTGGAACATTTGGAAATCTTAGGCGAGAGCGACGAGGAGAAAGCCGTCCCAAACGCTGCTTGTGCAATCGGCAGCGTGCATCCTGAGCCTTTGCTTCAAATTAGCCGGTACACCAAATACTCCCGATAGCTCCGGGTGACTGACTGGGTTCGCCGCTTTATCAACAACGCGACTACAGGCAGACCGTTGACAGCCGGGACGCTGACGACTGAAGAGTTGGCTCAAGCAGAGAACTATTGGATTCGCCATGTTCAGAGAGAAGCCTTTTCTGAGGAGTTGGAGGCGTTGGCAAGTAACCAACCCAGTAGGGCGACGACCCGCCTATCGCTGTTTCGCCCATTCATCGACGAAGATGGGCTTATCCGCGTCGGGGGCCGCCTCCAAGAACTGCAGTCCCCGATGAACGTCCGTCATCCAGTCGTTTTGCTGAACAGAGGGGACTTCACGCGACTCGTAATAGCATCCACGCATGAGCGGTTGATCCACACTCGCTCAACTTCGGGAGAACTTTTGCATATTGAAGGGCCATCAGGTTGTGAAAAGTGTTCTACATGCTTGCCTACCATGCCGCCGATGTAGGCTCAAGGCCGAAACAGCGCCTGTCGCCCCTCTGCCCCGAGATCGGATTACCGAAGCTGGCCCCTTTTCCTGGGTTGGCATTGACTTCTGCGGACCCTTATACTGCCAGTCATCGCATCCGGAATATGAGGAAGCTTACATCGTCGTGTTCTCTTGCGCCGTCAGACGGGCCATTCACCTGGAGCTCTCATCTGGTATGACAGCATCAAGGTTTCTGCTGTCGCTGAGACGCTTTATATCCCGGCGTGAAGTTCCAACAACTATATACTCCGATAACGCCCTTACAGTCAACCACTGCTCCAGGTCTCTCCACACCATGTCTGAGGCCGCGGTCCTCGACTCCTGCAGCGGCCGCCGAATTCAGTGGAGTTTAGCGTCCAAAGGGCACCGTGGTGGGGCGGATGGTGGGAACGGCTCATAATGATCACAAAAGAAACGCTCCGGAGGGCTCTTGGACGTAGTCGACTGTCCCCGGAAGAGATTGAGACGGTTCTCTGCGAAGTAGAGGGGGCCGTCAACAGCCGTCCGTTGACGCCGTTAGCAAGAAATGCTGAAGAGCTCTCTCCTCTGACCTGGGCTCACTTTTTAATTGGCAGGCGCACAACCTCTTTGCCACAAAGGCTGGGACTGCACGAGCCGACGTCCGCCAGCGGAGAGATACAACGTCGAGCACGACATCGACGGGAAATCATGGCGCACCTGTGGCGCCGTTGGCGCCGAGAATACCTGCTTCTCTCGCGCTCTGCACACGAAGCTGCATCGCCATCCGGACCCGAGGTGCAGACCGGCGACGTTGTGGTCATCCAGGACGACACTTCGTCCCCAATGCTGCGGCAACTAGGTTGAGTGTTGGAAACTTTTCCAGGCCGCGATGAGGTCGTACGGTCGTGTCGTCTGCGCGTCTCATCCGGACAAGAAATCAGACGTTCAGCGCCTCTATATTCTTGAGGCTAACCCGCCAAAGTCATCAGAATCGGCGGCGGGGGAAGGTGTTGAGGAACGACAATGATGATAGCAATAAAGAGGCCGCTGCACGGGAACGGGGGCACGGGCCCAGCTCGCACCTCGCGCTCGGGCAGTTCCGCGTGACGAGCCCATCGAACGGGCGACCGGCTGTCGGGCTCCTTTCTTACTTCGCGATCCGCGACAACACGGACGGCTTTTGACAGCTTCCGCCGCGAGTTTCCAGTTCGCTTGAAAAATATATTTCTTCGAAAACCTTTTTTTTTGTGTGATACGCGTAGATTAAAGTTACACGTCATTACCTCCTCTGGTGTCAGGGAAACAAACGATATTCTTTGATTCTAGCGCTGACTCTCAACGATCGAAATAGTGCACACTCGGCGGCCGACGCACGCACACCTGCTTGCAAAAAGCGAAGGGTGGGCGTTTCACCCAAGCGCATCTTCTTCTATTCGCTGTACGAAGGAAACTCCGGATGTCCCGTCTGTTTGAAACTGCGTCATGCTTTCTGTCGGCCTTGTGTTTGTGCTAAGGGATAATGGGTGCATTTTACTAGCGCAAAAGACGGACCACACGAGAAGGAAAAACACAGGACGAACGCTAGCGTTCGTGCTGTGTTTTTCCTTCTCGTGTGGTCCGTCTTTTGCGCTAGTAAAATGCCCCCATTATCCTCTAACCAACTAGCCCAACTTTCCGTCCTCAATTTGGTGCTAAGGGACACTCGTAAGGTCGCGCGGCCAACTTGACGAAACTAGGAAAGCACTGGTAAAATAAAACAACATCCTTCACGCAGTATTTAAAACGATGTGTGACTGCTTATTTCTGGATACAGTCAAGAATTATAGCTGTCCCACTCAGCCCAAGGCCAGGGCTTTGTGATGTTGGGCCCAAATACGCGTCTTCCGTTTCAGTTGCTTTTCTGGTGAAGGCAAAAAGCGAAAACGCCCCTCGTGTGTTGACATTTCGGCGCACGCTAAAGATATCCGGGGTGTCGGAATTAATCCGGAGCCGTCCACTACAGTGCGCCTGATAGTAAAGCCTGACATGGCTTTGTGCTGCAGGACTACGCCGGAGATAGCCGGATGAAGACCCAAGGTGTCTTCCAACCAGCATAAGCATTTTTTAAGGATGGTAGTACGTATTGCGGAAGTTAAAAAGGCGTTAATCTGCAGTGTATTGCACTTCGACAGAGGCGGTGGCGGCGAACGTTTCGTCTTTACCTAATGCAGGTTGGTTATTTTCTGTTGCTTCAGTCTGAAAAGTGCTACTGTAACTTTTTTTTTATTCGCCACTCCGCCCTGCTGCTGCCGTCGTATGTGATATTTACCTCTTTCTTTATTCTTGCTGTGTTTCGCAACTTGTTGTCAGTGTGTATTGGGCGATTTTGACAATGCTTGCGGTGGCTGTTTTAAAGCGCTTCCAGCGCAAGGCCGTTCTATGAGATGCTGGGAGTGCTCGAAGAATCATCATCTTGGTAAATGTTCCGGTATCACTGAAGCGGCGGTTAAGGGGAAGGGTGATGCCTTTTCTGAAGCTTGGAAGTGCGCAGCGTGCTCCTCCTCGCGACAGAGAGGTACAGGTTAACCGAAGGAAAGGGCCGATAGCAACCTATATGAAATGTTGCTCGCTATTTAACAGCAGTTGAATAAGCTGGAAGGAATTTGTGTTGAATTCAGTTGAATTCAGTTGAATTCAGCACATTCACAAATTCAGTTGAATTTGTGAATGTGCTGGAACTGCGTCCAACCGATGTGGGTGCAGTGCACCGGCTTCCTGCGAAGCCTCGTACGATACCTGGCATTAATGTTTGCTTCCTGTAACAGTCGGTTAGAGATACGCGGCTCCAGAAGAACAAGGACCTAAAACAATCGGACTCTAGTGTGTACATTGTTGAAAATCCAACTCATGCGAACAGGACCCATTCGCTGCAGCAAAAGATTGGACCCACAACAATAGCTACAGGTTTGAATGGCACAAAAACGGAAAAATCCTTGTGTAGACAGCAACTGGGGAGAATGCTTACGTAATCAAATGTGAGGCAGATTTAACCAAGTTGGCTCCTTGAAATTTTAAAGTAGTGCGGTCTGTTATACAAGAGGCCCTTTGGGTATGCTACGCCTCTTAGCAGCTTGCATTATTTCTTCCATCCCGCAACTTTTGAAACTACAGTCGATCCCGGATATATCGAACCCAGATATATCGAATTATTGCATATATTGAACAGTTCAAACATCACCTTTGTATCCTATGCAAAATAAAATATTTATATATCAAATTATTGATATAGTATCGAACTATTTTGCGATCCCCTTGGAGTTCGATTTATCGGGAATCGACTTTATATCACCACGAATTGCGCTCAGAACACGCACTAATTTTCTGCGGTAGCAAAGTGGCTGTTACTAGGGGGGCTAGTTGTCAGGAATGAACTTCCGGTGCAACTCAAGATAATTGTGATGATTGATTTTAGAGACCAAATCATCGTCGTAGGTCTGTACGGACCGCCCAATGCTGAGCCAGATTTTTTGTTAAAACTTTACGACAAGCTTAACCAGTATCGCAACCAACTTCTTTTAATTGTTGGAGATTTCAATCTGCCTTGTATTAATTGGGGAACGCTAAAGTACGGCCCCACAGACATGCCGAAATCTGAAATTTTTCTTGAAATGCTCTTGGCGTTTAATCTGACTCAAACCGTTTGCTTCCCACTCGGGTGACAAGCCGTACATCTTCGATTCTAGATCTCGCCTTGTGCTCCTCAACTATAACTGATATTACCACCGAAATTTGTGAGGGAATTTCAGATCATAAGTTGGCATACTTTACGTCATTACTCCCACGTCAATCCAACCCACCCCAATGCAAATCTATTATTATAAAGCAGTACTCATCTGCAGATGATGTAAATATAACTAATTATCTCGAAGAAGCCATTCTTTTGTTTGATGATAGTGATGACGTTAATACATTATGGACAAAGTTCAAAGCTCGCTGTCATTTCTGTATACAACATTTTATTCCAGATAAAGTGAAAAAAGTTGGCAGGACGAATCCGTGGATAAATCGAGAAATAATTCATGTGAAGCGCAAATTAAAAGCTTGCGGAAACGTTCCAATGCTGTTCAAGCAGACATTTTGGATTTGCAGGCTACATTAAAGTCCAAATTAGCTGCTTCTAGGAATCACTACTTTAATGTGACACTCAATCGTTTTGTATCTGAAAGTTACTCTAAATTTTGGCAATTTTTATCGAATAAGGGTGGCACGAGGCTTCATCAAATCGCCAAAGGTGATCGTGTACTTACTGATCCAAGAGAAATGGCTGAGGTGTTTAACCAGTGTTTCCAAAGTGTGTTTTAAATCCTTTAAAAGGTGCTGTTTGTGAAAATGGGGATTGTGGTGTCATTCGGATTTCTTTAGAAGGTGTCACCGATTTGCTTTTGGGCTTGGATCATTCCCTCCGATTTAGGGATCGCTGTACGCACTCGCATCTGCCTTTGTTCTTTTCGCTGTCAACCTTTGCGAACACAAACACCCTAGGTACCCAATACGGCTGGGCCGTCATTTTGGATGGCGCATCTCCATTTAGAAAAAACATGAAAGTTTGAAAATAGGAGCTATTACTTAAGCAAGACCGATTTACTTACCAGACACGAAGTGTCTGAGACGCGGTCGCGGTGGCCGCTTTTTGGGTGCCAGTTCTTTCGGCAGATTGCGCGTGTCCACACTGGCCGAATATCATTGTCGGGGAATTGTAAGAATCCGATGCCGCTGCCTTTTTTCGCACGATTTGCGCAGCCGACGGCACAGTCACTCACCGGCACCGCAAAGCCACCACACGAAAAAGAAAAAAAAACCCACTTCTGAGCGCGTCGAAAACCGCCTCACCGCATACGCGCCGCACACCGGCGTAAATGTTTTGCCAACCACTCGCCCGGAGGCCGCGAGCCCGTGCGTTTGCCGTGACGTCACGGCCTCCGTGTGACGTGACACGGGAGAGGTCCTTTCACTCTCGACTGCACGTAATAGCACCAGGCGACAAAGCCGTGCGCGCAGAAGCCGCCAAAGAAACGATCTGAACATTTTGGGGTTCACTTGAACACTGTTTATGCACACGCGTATGTACGTGAGGCAATGACTGGGGAAAGGCACAAACACAGGGGAGAGTCCCGATACCCTCAAAGGGCCGTGGCTGGTGGCGGTTCGTCCGCGCACGCACACGCCCCCAAACGCAAGTCACACGCCGGCGTCTGGCTCTCTGGGGCACGTGCAACGGTGGTGTCCCCACAACGCAGGCGGGGTGCGGGGACACACGCGGCATGGGAACCACACAGAGGCCGTTGAAGATGAAAGGGTTTACCGTCCAAAACCTCGTCTTCGCTTGCTTATTTGTGTGTCGCAAAGGCCTGCCCTTGCATGAAAAAATTCAAACGAGCGCAATGGACGAGGACAGGGGAACACAAGGAGACTGGACTAGCACTCGTCCAGTCTACTGTGTTCTATGCGCCCCTCAATTGCGCTCTTAATTTTTTTGAAGCCATAAAATAGCTCACCCAACAAATTATCTTCCCTAACTCCTGACGGTGTTGTTAGCAGCGCTCCTGTCATCAAGGCAAAGAACCGTTTTCCACTGGCGTGGCCCTCTGGCGGTGCCCGCACGAGCCACACTTTGGGGATTATGGCCTCCACTATCGGCTGCCGGCGGCGGGGCGTTGCTCCGGCGTAATTCCGAAGGGGCTGTTGCGCTGTTCTGCGCCGCACCTCAGCGCGCGGCGCCGATCGATGAAAGCAACAGAACTCCGTGGTGCGGCAGTCCTCGAAACGGCTTTTGACAACTGTGCGCCCCGTATGACAAACACAAACGGCCATAGCTGCTTTTAGGAATGGAGAGCAATATTACAGCTCCTGGTGATGCATTTATATCAGCTACGGTGGCGACTACACGATTGATTTCTCATGCGCTGTCCCGCACTACGCTCCACGGAACCGACTATGTCCTCCCGATAAAGCCGCAGTTGCGAAATATCCGGCGTTTTTAATGATGTTCAACTCATGTATTTGGGTACGGTCTTGATTCAGTTCCGTACAACAGGTGGCCGCTCTCGTTGGCTAAGAGACCGAAAAACGCCCGAAGCGAATTATGCTGAATGATTCCTCAGCGACATTGTAATCTCTGTGGCACATCGGCGCCTGGCTATTACGTTCCTGATATCAGCGGTAACAAGGGAAAAAAGTTTAACTTAGTTGTGCCACGCTTTTATTTCGTTCTTAAAGGTATTTGGGTGCCTGCTGAGAAGCGCAATAATCACTGTAGCTGGTACGAATAGCTAAAATACAAAAACTTTTCGTTACTGATTTCGTTACCGATTTCGTTACGTTTCGTTACTACAACCACTTTTCGTTAAGTTTGAGAAATAACTTTGCTTTCATGTTCTGTTCGAATGTTAGCCATTTCTGTTTACGCTAACCAGTTACCTACCACAAGCGCACAGGCCAGTCCAGAGTATAATCGCTGCGGAAGCATTAAATACTTCATTACGCAAAAATCTGAAGTACGTGGTCAGCGCGAGCGAGATACGGTTCCAGAAATGGGAGACCACGCAAACAAAATCAAGTAGAAGAAAACCAGAGGTATTTGGATTAGAAAATGAAATTCGCAGCCGAAGGATAGCCAGTCAAACACGCTTCCCGTGCAACACGGCCAGTGAATGTGTCATGGCCTTATAGACTGGTGCTCAGGTGCACAGTCGTCAGCGGGAGCTGTGAAACGCGGGCGACCACTGGAGGAGGGCCTCGCAAGATGATGCACTGGCACAAAATTTTTATGCAAGGCCTACAAAGACGCAAGTTCTCGCTGCAGCCACAACCACTCCTAATCGACGCCTTTTCAACCGGTACGACACGTAGATTATACGCCAGACATATCCTTCTATTGACTAAGACATTGTCGAAATAGAAGGGGACTCAACCCCGACGGACCTACATTTAGGATAGCAAAGCTTAAAATAAAATGCATTTTAAGTAAGACACAAGTAAGCAAAGTGTCTCGTTTTTACAGGTGAAATGGTACAGGCTAGGTACCAACCAATAACTGGGGGCGTCGACAGGGTGCGTAGGAAAAAAAGTGCGTTAATACCATATACCTTCCGGCAAAGCCAACGTTCTGGTGCTTGCTCTGTACATGTCGATCTAATCTTGGAACCCTAAAAAATCATTAAGAAATTCACCATCAGGTCGGTTCTACCATTACAGTGCTTCATTTATTGTCGTAATTAGTTTGCAGTGACGTTCTAAGCGTTACAGAATTCCCGTCTGCTCTACATAGACCCGCGGGGAGTGTATGAATAGACAACACAGCTGTAACTTTGTTTCGTTAAAACTATCGCAAACCAAATTATATAGCAATTAGCAGCGGAGACGATTCCACCATTACGCCAGGTTTTATCTGCTTTTCACCATTACGTTCTTCCCTGTGAAGATGGAATTCTCGTCTGCTGTTAATACATACAAGTGAGGGAGGCGGACAGCTCCATGGTTGGCCGCTGGATTAAATTCCACACCCTCCAAGCTTCATTAGGCCAATTAGGTAAGGAGTATACGTTCAGTCACAAATTGCAAATAACGTGTTTGTTCCATGCACTTCTCCGATTGCACCCTACTCGTGGCCGCTGGTCAGCCTCCACAGAGAAAAAAGGCAGTAAACTTTTTTTTAGGTGCAAAGCATGTCATGCTCGGGGCTGTGTCCGTACCTCCCTCATTGTCGTTGTCCGCCATCCGCACGCTACTGCGCATGCGCGTCTCTTCAGCCTCGTCAGCATTTGGGTTGACGTCAGCGCAGTCCACTGCAAAAAGAAATAGTTACGGGGCGCCCGATTTCGATCCCACCACTCTGGCTGCAACGGGATGTACGTGACACTCTTCCCACTGCGCTACAAACCAAGACGGGAGCATGTGCTACGGACGCGCCTTATGTCCTTCACTCATTCAAACTATGTCAAGAAGCTACTGATACAACGAAGGCACGCGAAGCTGAACGTCAACGGAAACGACGAACTGAAAACTAATTGCAACTTCCGTCGACCCCATGGCTGTTTCACATACTACTCGAGGGTTCCCCTAAAGGAAGATGGTGCAATTTTTTTCAATGTACCCACAACTTTTATTCACAAATGTGGGTCTCAAAGCGTGTTCGCGCTCTCCCAAGCAGAAAACATGTCAGTGCGGTGCAACATTTCATATATATGTTTATAATTTGAATGCGTTGCAGTGGCCTGGATCTTAAAGTTTCTTGCGCGATGGTGCCTGGTCGGTGACCGTTGCAAAAACATGGCATGACAAGCGCCAACTTGCTCATCACCACAAATAACTATAACTCTATAAGTACCGCCGATAAAGTGCTGCGTACCGCTCTTTATGCTTGCTCCGGGCTTGATCTTTTCGTTGATCACTGACGCACCTTTGCATCCGTTCAGTTTCTTTAAGCTGCTTAGACAAGCAGACTTCGTAACATCATTGTCTAAAAGTAACACCCGCACGAGAGATAATACGAATTAAGACCACGAAGACATGCAGCCGCGCGATCTCCGCCAAGCCATTCAGGGGAGTCGGTGCGAGCGGGCGACGATGATGATTAGAGACCGTCCCTTTGTAATCGCACGTGGGTTGTCCCCAACCGACTTGCCTGTGCTATTCCACTTATTTCCCGTACCCTTGACTTACCCAATGGATTAGCCCCCCTCCCCCCCGGTTTTAAACTCCCATTCGTCCCTCCCCCCCTCCCTGCCCTTGCACACCTGTTTAGCCCCCACCCCCTTCTTCTCTAAATTCTAGTTCGGTATATTCTCCTCCCACGTCCCACTCTCGTCCCTCCTTTTCTTCTCCCACCACTCCAGCCACCTCTTCGTCCGATCTACGGCCCTGAAGCAGAGGCCGTCTCTCGCACCAAATCCCAAAGCCTCCGTCAGCGTCGCTTCCCCATCGTTCCGCACGGTCGTATCTCTGAGCAGTCTATGACAATATGCTCTACGGTTCCCGGATCCTTGCCGCAGCATATATGTTCCGTCCTGTCGCCTGTAGTTAGCCGTGTATTCACGTGTTCTCATACACCCCACCCCATCCATGCTTCAAAGAGCACTGCACTGCCTCGCGCATGGCCATAGAAACGTTCCTTCCTGGTTTCTAGTTTCTCTGTTCTATAAGTCTCACGGTTTTTTTTCCTTCCCTTCTCTCTACCCAATTCATCGTCTCTGATGCTTTACCTGCTTTTTAACTGTTGTTTATACCCCACCTTCCCCTACCAAATTTCCGTACCGCTTGGTCTGCTGTCTGGTCCTTCTTCACCGCGTGTCCATGCTCCTCATATGCAGGTACCTAAACACTCTCGCGGTCCATTTTTCCTCCTCCATGTCCCGTAGTCTCTCCTCAAATTTTACCTTGATCTGCGCCTGCCTTGTCTCGAAAGACGACCAGCCCTTATCTCCTGCACAGCTTCATTCGTAGTTTCGCTATGGGCACCTGCCATCGGCTAACACCGCCACCTCGCGGCATGTTGCGTAGTTAGCCGAATTACACTTGTTTGCTGGGGATGCTCCAAATGGGACGGCGGCAGGCAACGGCAACGTTACTAGGAACGTTGGGCCACGGCGCGTCGCCGATTGGAGAGGGAGCGGTGTTTTGCACTTGATCTCTACCCCTGCTCTCTGCGCATGCGCCCCGTCGCTATAACAACGGAGGCGCGCCGTCTGCTTCCAGGACGCCTCGGCGCTAAATTGAAACGGGTGGTGAGCGGTGGTGCCACACGCTTCTAGTCGAAACGCGCCTTGCGCAACGAGAAGCGTCGTCGCCACATATGCGATCGCGATAAATAAATGCGAGCGACGTAAAGCGCGGGGCATTCCGTGTATTTACCTCAGCCTAGCCACGAACAGCTGATCCGAAAATTCGTGCCTCCATATGCGCAGGCTGTGGCTAGGCTAATCGCCGCTAGCATATTAGCTTTCGCTTTTAGGGCTGGACATGAATTTAAAAATTAATACGATTAATGGACATGCTTTAACCTGTTCTTCATAGGTTAATCGGTTGATGCCAAAAATTACATTTAGATTTCGAAGTTCTTTTTTTTTTTGCTATGGAGTCTTCCACACGGAAGAGTTAAAATCATATTCGTTCTTCAATTTTCCGGCACTATATCGCCTGTGCCTGAGATTGTCCAGATGGCGGGCTAAACAGACCTTCACGTAGTGGATGAGGCTGTAATTTGGTGGCTGTAACACGTGCATAGTGCGCTATTTCTCAAAGAAGCAATCCTGGAGCCTCTCCTCGGTGTCACTTCAAACGTGCGGTTTTATTTATGGCATTATGCGAGGGGCTGTTATGATGTAAGGGCGACAGCGTTAGATAAGCTAACGTAGAGTTTTACGGAGCTGGATTTCTTGTTTAATACGCTGACGGGAATTGAACCGATTAACTGGTAAAAAATGCCATCGTGATTAATTGATTAATCGATTAATCTGTAGGGTACGCTATCAATCGACAACCTGTAGCTTTCATCACAATGGGCGCTTGATATCATCAGCGCCCTTGGCTGTGCGTAGTCTACGTGTGCTTCGGAAACCGACTCCGCGATTCAAGCATGATATTTTCATTTGCAAGGGAGCTAGGTATGCTTTTCTTTGCTGTCTTGTCCTTATTTCATGAACATATTCTGTTAGACGGGTGTTGTATTAGGGAAAGAGGGCTCTTTAGGTGCGGTCAGTGTCATGCAGTGACTAAAATCCAAACCCCCTGACTGTTATGGTTTAGTAATAAGTGAATCAACAGAACCAGCCTTTTGTTGTGATACATTTGCGTACACTGTGTACCCCACATGTCTATATTCAACAAAACTGGTCCTATTTATCACATGTAGTGAATATGAGCCGTGCTTCGCTCTTTGCAGTTTTCTCTGTCATACATTTTGGTGCAACGCCCCTGTTTCTGAGAAACTGGCTTCAGACCCGAACGGCTGTTCCGATAGGTTTAACAAGCGGGCTTTCAGTGCAAGCGACGTTGTGGTGTCACTAAAGGCGGTCTGCATGCCCTTGGAAACATCGTGGATTGGCGTTCTGGTGAGAGAGTTAGTAGAAGCAGCCGTATATTGTGATAGCGTAAATAGCAGTGTATGGTCATGATCTTCTCTAACATTGCGTGTGTTATGTTTGGTTTGTTTTGTGGAGTGGGCCTGGATTTACACTAAATTGCCTCCGTGGAGTGAGGTACTTTCCAGGATTTCTTGTTTGCTGTCAACATCATTATTTAGTTGACTTGATTTTTTGTTATGAAATTTAGCGTGCCTACTGTACTCAGGCGATGGGGCGCGCCGTAGTGGAGGGCTCCGGATTAATTTTGACCTCCTGGAGATCTTTGACGTGCGCCGAAATCTCGAAAACACGGGCGTTTTTGCTTTTCGCTTCCAAAAGAAGAGCGCCAGCCGCGGCCGGGTATGAAACCCCGCTAGTCCTTAGTCTGAGCAGCACAATGCGCCTTAGGCACTGAGCCACCGCGGCGGGTCTCCATTATATAGTCATGTGGATATTGTAAATATTGGTCGTACTTCTGCAGAGTTCTACCTGCATTGTACTCATGCAAATGTGTAAATCTTTTTGTCAACACGTTGGCCTGCTAGACGCCTTACTTTTTTTATTTCAGAATTTTCTGATGAATGCAAGGTGCTGAACTTGTTTGGAATATTGTTTTGCAATATTTTTAGTAAATAAAGGAAATGAAGAAATGCAGCATCAAAAGAGAAATTGCCTCTGGTCAAATCGCCCTCTCGGATGTGAATAAAATTTTGAGGGTAATTTTATCCTTGTTCAATTTCTTTCCTGTATAACATTTCAGGATCTATCATACACACTCTGCATTGTTTAAGTTTTGGATATCCTGCATATGTGCCCTATACGTACGAAATGAGGAAAATCAAAATTAGGTAATCATCAATCGCATAACATCTGATCTATGAAATGCACAATGTATTTTTTTCTAATAAATGAATAGTTAATTAATCGTGGGCTTCACCCAGCCATCATTTGTTTTTTAAGCATTTTGTTATTGATTAGCTAAGTCAATGAGTGCCTGAACCAAAATAGGTGCTTAAGACCCCTCATTGTTTTGTTTACAACACCAGCGCATATATAATTTTTTATGACTGTGGTGCATCCGGAAACTTCAAATTTACGTCGCAAACGCGCGTTGTGCGGTGTTCAGAAGCGTCAGCTTGAGAGGGTTCTCGTTAATTGGTGCCGCAAGCTTCTTGGTAGTGTTTGTGAAAGAGTAGAAAAACAACCGTGTGATGAAGCTTATCTTGCCACCAACAACAACATAATTATTTCGCTTCCCAGAAGCATCTTTCCTGGCCGAATGAAAAGAATGCGCGCATGGCGAGAAGCGCGGTCAAGGCCTTCAACCCTGCAATAGCGGGTATACGTTTTCCTTTTAGGTGCGGAGTACCTCAGGACCGCACAATGTCCGTCCGCGTCCGTGCGCATAGCTTTTACAATCGCAAAAAAATCACGCAGGCACTGGCAGTGTTCGAACCTGTCTTGTAGACCAGACAGAGTTAGTGTTAGTCGTCTTTAGTCTTGGGCTACGGCCGTGAGTTAGTACCTGAGAGTCAAACGGCTTCACTCCCTCGCCTGTAACGGTGCGGAGTACCAAAGGGCCTCCCAATGTCCATCCGCGTCCATCTGTGCGCACACCACCATCAAGCGAAAATCAAGCGAAATTAGATTTGAGCAGTGAGTTGCAGTTTCATTTAGGGAATACTCAAGGTGCAACTCTCGGCTCAAATCGAATGGCGGTCGGGGCGCAAATCGGAATGTCACTTGGAGCACAACTTGGATGTCATTTCGAGTCCCCGTACTCCGCACCCTCGCCATCATCCACGGAGTGGAGATGCTGCTATTTTTTTCTTTCGGGTTTGCGGTTTCATGGATTGTAAGGAAGAGAAGTGAAAGGACTGACGGACCTCGATCGTCCAATCCCTGTTCGGGTATGCGCCGGGAGGATCCAGCTAGCATCATCTCTGTGCGTCCTTGTGTTTAGATTAGAGATCCCCTATCCGGTTCACCTGGAACAGAGTGCGCTGCTTCCTGCCTCTCGCTTTTACGGCTTGTTAGCAATTAAACCGCCTTTAAGTATTTATTTATTTCTTTATATTTTTATTTATACATTGATTTACTTACTTATTTATTTGTACAGCATGTCACTAGAATTTAGGCCCAGGCAGGAGGGGCAACAAAACAAACAAAAAAGACTACACTGGCATAATTTCCGACGAAGCAGGAAGCACATGAAAATACATCAGAATACATGAAAGTACGTTATTTCCACAAACAAGGTCGTGCTTGCACAGTGGCGTCGGTTTCTAAAGCACGCGCTACAACGGCGTCAATGGTATCAGCGGTATCAATGGCGCTCCGCCACCATCGCGATGAATGCCCATGTATCGAAATTCGACACGAATCGCGAGATCAGCTGTTCGTCGCTGGACTGAGCAAAATGAGCCAAATGTCTGTCGCTGCAAGTTCGAATTTGCAAAATCGCGATTCGATATCCGGCGGCAACGAGCGGCACGCCGCTCGTCGACGGCGCGTTCGACGAGTGGCGTGCCACTCCCTCCCGTTTCACTTCGGGCCGCGGCGCACGGCAGCGGCGTCCTCGAAGCAGACGACGCGCCTCCGTTGCTATAGCAACAGGGCGCATGCGCAGAGAGCAGTGAGGGCGAGATACAGTGCCAAAACCGCTCCCGAGCGCGGCGGCAACAGTGTACTAGAATTTTAGTACACTATACGAGAGGCCGTGAGGGGGGTTATACACCATTTCCATAAGCAGCCGGAGGAAAATACTCGCACACCAGGCATCTCGGCGGCCCGCGCGCCTTCCGTTTATGCCTACCAGCGTTTGCCTGTGTGCGCTGGGCTGTTAACATCGCGCGGCTCAGTGTGCTCCGTTGCCTAGTACAGGAGGGTTTATCACCACGTGCTTATTGTTTGCTGAAGTTTCAACTGCGGTGTCGTTCAAGGCGCAAACGTTGCTTGGTCACCACTGTGTGGTGGTGGGTTAGGGAAAAACCAGAGAAAGCTAGAAGAAGTCGGCGAAAGCACACATCTGCACGACACTGCGTGGCGAAAATGCAGCGAGGTAGCGATATGCTTTGCTGCATCGCTTGCCAGCGGACGCCGAGTTGATACATCGATGGACGCCGTTGATAAACCGCAAAGACTTTGTACCAACGACCAACCCTCGGGCCTTTTCGGTGCACTTGTTGGACGGGAAGCAGACGGACTCAAAATCCATTTATCACACAAAAAGCTGTGACAGGGGTTACAAAACGTGTGATTGTAAAAGTAACATTATCCTAAAATATAACACTATAATCACTTCTGGTACCTTTTCATCAATTTAAAATAACCTACGTTCTTAGGTTATTGCAGTTTGCATTTAATATTCTCCTTTTCACTCAAACTAAGCTATACACTACGTTTTGCTTGCTGTTTTAGGCGAACGCATTACACTGCCAAACGGTATGAATGAATAACGTTCTTCATCATACACTGCTGGTCTATTGGAGGATAAGCAGGCAGCACAATGTGGAAACGCAGCTTGAGATATTCAACGCCTATGTATTCGGAAAATAGTTCAACCCATACACAACGCGGTTAAAGAAAACGTTTCCCACCCTTTTTAGTTGACACGGAACCTAAAGTACAACAATTTACAACCATCCACTGCGGATCACGTAAAGCGTTCTTGGTTCAAGCTGTGGATCCACAACGATAGGCTTCGCGCGACAGGACGCATACGCTGCGCAGAGTTAGGCCAATCATGGTCAAAACCTTAGAGTACTAGTTCGACTGATCGTGCGGTCGTGTTATTTTTCCGCCCAGTCAATTCACCCTCGCCAGTAACCGCAAGTCTAGTTCCGAAACATCATAATGTATTGCAATGTAAACAGCGTAGTAATCGCCCCGTAGAAAGTCCAACGTGAGCGGGTCAGCGAGGTCCGCACGCTGTGCGCGCTCCGTATTCGGCGTCCGCGCCTCCGTAGACATGACTAATAGGTGAACATAACCAGCACGTTGGCACTGAAAATACGTATTTACTTCCGCTATCGATTGGTCAGTGCCACATTGGTAGCTTTTCATCGCGGAACTGCGGAGCGCCACCGCCGGGACAACCACCACTGCTAGTGCTGTTCGCTAGAGCCGGCCTCAGCATCTGCCACTCCAGCAGCGAATTGGGACCTACAATGCGTCCGCAGGTGACAAAAACAAAACAACACGCACGCACGCACACGCACGCACGCCCGCACGCACACACACACACACACACACCACACACACACACACACACGCACACACGCACGCACACACGCACGCACGCACTGCAACCGCTCACTTAACGCCAAGCCACTACGGTTCACTGGGTAACACGCGGACACAGAGCAAACGCACGAAAAGGATGGAGCACTTAACAGCCTGCATGGCGGATTCGGCGTTCGGTTCATAGTCGGCGGTAGCGTCTGGTCGGTTCATAGACGGCGGTAGCGTCTGGTCGGAAAAAGCAAATGGCGGCGCCCATCTCTAGAAAGGAACACGCCTCCTCCCCCTTTTTTTTCGACTGCTCGACGCAGTTGAGGAAGCCGTCCCAGGCGGAACGCATGGTTTGATGGCATACAATTTTTTCGGTGGCAGCTGTAGCGCCTACTCGCTGGCCGCTATCAGAGCTCAGAAAGCTGAGCAGCACTTGGCTGGCTCGGCATCCGTCACTAGCTAATCAAATATGGCGTCGTTTTGTTGACATTTTGCGTTCCGGTAACGGCAGATCCGCCGCTGGGATCGAGAGCAGCGCATGCGGAGCGCACTACTAGAAAAGAAATTGGGCCCATCTCCCCACGAGGGGGAACTCGAGTAAATGCGTCGCGTAGGGGGTGGGTGTATTGCGTTAACGTTAGTGTTTGGGGGCTGGTGGTGGGGTGGTAGTGAATGTGTTAACTATTATTGCTTATTACTATTAATTATACTATTATTGCTTATTAATTAATTATTATTTCTTTCATATATTATTATTACTTTCGTGATTTTGCGACTCGAGTCCCCCTCGTGGAGAGATGGGCCCATTTTTCTTTTTTTTTTTGTCACGCAAGAAGTGAAGGCAAGGAGTAGGTTGTTGTAAGTCGTTATTTATTTATTTGTTGCTGTTGTCGTTGTATTGGACGCTGAGAACGACGGCTTCGTGGTCGCTAAAGTGTACTGTTAAGGGGTCTTTAAGCAGTGGTCGTGCGTTGCAGCAACTGGTGAAGACGAGATCGATGCACTGCTGCCGTGTATCAGCAGCTTCTTGACGTAGTTTGAATGAGTCAAGGATATAAGGCGCGTTCCTACGCTTTGATTCTGTGTCGCTTTTGTGGCGCAGTGGGAAGAGCACCATGTACCTCGCGTTCCGCCCACAGGGTCGTGGGATCGAAACCAGGCGCCGATAACTATTATTTTTTTTATATATAGCGTAGGGGGGAGGGGTGCGGACCTGTTGTTGAGAGCGAGGAGGAGTGGGGGAGAGGGCGCACCTGCGCGCTGTGCTGGTGCGGACGGACGGCGGACGCTACATGTGAGTTAAGAAATGCTCTGCATTTAAAAGGTGCATTATCGGGAGACTCGGTAGTGGCTTGCAAATGTGGGCGGCCGTGTGAGTTATCGAACACAAGAATGCTCCACGACGTGCCAAAGGGGAGTCTCTCGAAGCAGCGTAACCACCAACCACCACTATAACATGACGTTCAAGGAACGCTGTCCAAGTTCACGGCGTGGAAGAAGGTAGGACGAGAAAATCAGACAGAGCAAGGATGAAGCGTCAGCAAGGTGAAGAACCAAACAGCTGAAGGTGGGCGTGAAACTTATTTATTGAGCCTCAACAATCGCCAAGTTCGCCAAGAAGAGTTGAAACTTGAACTGGTTGGTACCTATCTTTCTAAGCGAAGAACACATGAGAAGGAAGGTGTCGCTACGATTTTTGTTACATCAAGCAAATGTCCAATTTCCCCGATTAGTTTTTGCGGCAAAAGTCACTTACATTTGCATATTTTTTGATAGGTCACATATATACTTGTGCCAATTTTTATTGATATCGTTTCTGCCTTTGTTAGTGTCTTCATTCACCTACCTACATTTAAAGACAGTGCCCGCGTCCGGGTACTTGAAAAATCATGCTTGAGGAGTAACAAAGTTAACAGTTCATTCGAAATTGGCATTTAATTCGGCAAAATCTCTTCGATTTGTTGATGTCTGCACTCTGGTGAGTGTGCAGGGCTAGGCTTTGCTGCTTGCTTGGTGCCTAGCCTGGACAACCTTGTGTAATGTGAATAATCAAGTCGTCATTATTCAAATTGACGTGGTTGGAAACTAAAGGGTTGCATAAAGGTAGCTTTAGAGCGCGTACCAAGAAAGTGTCACGTAATTACCCAATTTTATACACCACGCTTGCAGCAAATGCTGACTAAACCTAGGTGGGTCAAACGGTACCATGCAGCGAGCAACAGTACCTAGACAAATCCATTTTAGGGTCTCTCGTATACTGGAAGCTGAAACATCCGCGCTACAGCAAAACTGAAAAGAACGGGATTTGAGCGTGTCGAGTAAAAGAGCCGAGGGGAGGCACGGGGGCTGAGCGGGAAGGACACAACCCGGTGCCTCGCAAAGCACCCAAGCGACTCCCGGCCTGTGGAGTAAGTACTAATTTGACAGCCTTTCTACGGTTATTTCTCCCCGCGCAGCCATCAAGTGCGGCGGGAGCACAACGGGGGGTGAGAAAGGCACACCACTCCTCGCAAGCCTCTGATCAATGACCGGGCGGGGTCGCAAATCGCCTGTGGAGCTCCGGCGTGGAAACTGCGGGGAGGTTCGTGTCCCCCAAACCCGATTGGCCAAGCCCATTGGGGCGACGCATGCGCGTTGGGAATTCTGCGTGGGAGCTTTCTGCAGCGACGACGGGCGGTACGGCTGTTTTCACAGTGTTGTTAAGGTTGAACCGAAAAAAGCGTCGAGTATTTTTGTCACAAACGAATTTTTCGCTTGATACATGAGGCTAGAAACAAGGTGCACGTGGCTGCAAGAAATAAAGACGCAATCATTTTTTTAGTACGAGTTTCATTCTTGTTTTGCGTTTCAAGCCTCAATCTTGTTTTCACGGGCGAAAGCTTATACCAGAATGTTTTAGAGGTTGATATATAGCTCACATTGAAACGTTATTGCACCGTATAGCTTGGGTAAATAGGTCGCACAATGCTGGTTCTACACAATGCTGGTTCTACAATGTTAGTAAATATGTCGCACAATGCTGGTTCTACACCAGTTACTCCTACTAAGAGCTACTGTCTTGACTCACGGAGAACCAGTACGGCTCGCCGACGCCTTTGCCAAAAGGGTGGGAAACCGATAAACTAACACTTCCACTCCAGTAAATGTGCTCCTATCGCCCCACTCGGGCCCCATTGCGCGCGCCCTCTCCCTCGTATCCCGCTCTCGAGCGGAACCGCTGATCTCGCATAGATGGAAGGCGAGCTGACAAAATGAGTGTCGCGTTGGTCATGGGAGGGTCGCTATGCGAGTTCTCCGCATCCACTCGTAGGACTTCGACGACCACAGGGGCGACTGTGGATAGTAGTGGCAGAGACATGGTGCGTTCGGTCGTCTCTCGCGTTCCGGAAGTCGAAGCCAAGGCCGGCTGCCACACCTGTTCTGTGTCAACTGCTAGAGTTTCTGAGCTTTCTTATCGCACGGGGATTGACATCGAGGATAACTACGCTCTGGAGGGATTGCACCCAGGTGAAGTCTTATCGCCACCTTTTTTGCAACATTCCCTCGGATCGGAATAGACCCTTTTCAGAAAAGTTGGCAACATAGTACATACGCGAGCTTGCATGATGACAACACTGAGGTCATTCGCAAACGTCGGCTATGATTAAGGAAAGGCGGCTCGATCATAGCGCGGCGCTCTCTTAGAGCCACTCGTAGTAACCTCGGCGTTCAGCCTGATAGGATCGCTTTCCCAGCTTCTGCTTGCTGTTTGATTTTATCACCACATGCGGTTACAAGGTCTGCAGGAGCCATGCCGACTCACTGCTGCGTCCCCCTCTGCAAACGGCGCGGATGCGCTCGTCGCTCAAACGCGGTATAC